>JACXVL010000350.1:0-24290 GCA_014898675.1 Athelia sp. TMB
CTCTCTCAGCTCCACGACCCACCCTCTTTACGGTATTCCAACTTACATCTCTCTTTTCTCCCATGACTCGCCCTCGAGAAAGTCTACTCAATCTCTTTGACCCCCTAAACCTCAATGGCCCATCCACGCCGGGGAAACGCGATGGCATTCGGTCGCCCTCTTCCGACAAAGAAAACTCAGAGCCTTCGAGCGAGCCTGGGCAGCTAACAGCGTTCTTCAATCGCACCCACGCGTTCCAAAAGGCGTCACTCGTGCCTATGAAGCCAACATTGCGCCTAGTCGATGTTGGAGACGTCTCCGTCGCGTTGGACTGCTCTGACGATGACGAGGGCGGCGCTGAAGAGAAGCCGAACCGGCCCAGTGAAGCATATGGTGTTCAAGAGACTCCTCGGCGGGAGATGTCGTATACAGATGATGCAGAAACGCCGATGCCGCGCCGGGCCTTCGTCGACACCAGCCCAGAGGCGACCCCTGTTGCGCCCAGGCGGACAGACGCGCCTGTGTTCGAGGTTCTACCACAGAACATTCCATGCCCGGCAAGTCCCCAGACGACCTCTGCCGCCGACATTGCCCACGCATCCGCACACGATGAAGAGGGTATACCCACACCACTTGTTCTTGATCCCATCCATGCCTTGGCAGATTCGATGGTCGAAGACGTCGTTCAAGCAGCGGTTCCCGAGACACTTGCACCTGCCGATGTACCTCTCCCGCCGTCTCCAGAGCCCGATCAAGACCCGCTCGCATCCTCGACGGCGTACCTCATTCCTTCAGTGACCACGGCTCTCCTCACCGAAGTCCCGCTTTCCGAGTCCTTAAGTCGGCCCTTGTCGCCTCCATTCTCGGATGCCGTCCCTCCTATTGTCATCACCGCGACTCGTTCCCGCAGCCGAAGCCCCTCCAAAGGTAATGAGCCTTCTCGCACACGCAATCACGACCGCTTGTCATGTGGAGACATCGACGCCGACTTGCACTCATTCAACATCCATCTCGACAACCACGACAGCTCATTCGACCTCCTCAATGACAAAATATCTTTCTTCCACGGCTCCGGAGTAGATATGGACAGCACGCTAATCGACGCGGGCTCAGATGTTGAATTGGACATCCCACGAGACTGCGGAGCCGATGGGGAGGATCTGGGCAACACGTCAATGGCTAATTTCAATGTCAAAGATGAGGAGAATAGGATGAAGGCGTTTTTGCGCATGAATTCGGGTTGGGAGGATGAGCCTATCATCATCCCCGGGGTACCCGAGGCTGCGAAAGAGACAGTGGCCAAGAGTGAGCTTCACTCCGGATTCGTTGGAACACATTTCTCAGATATGCCCTATAGCTCCTCAGTCGAAGCTCAGACCAAGAAGCATGCTTGCTTCATCTACCTCGTCAGAATTCAGTGCGTCATTCATCTCATGGCTTATTCTGTTCGTACTAACCACTCCGGTAATAGCGCCTAGAGTAGGATTGAACATCGCGATCCCGAAACAGATTCCTTCATCCCCCTCTCCCTTGATGGCCACTCCGAGATCTGCGATACCCAAAATGAAAAGTTCTCCCATTGCTAGCATTCCTACTTTTGATTCAGGTATACAATGTTTATATCCCATCGTTCACGTACTTACACGTTTGAATTTTCTTCAACTCCAGAAGCCGCGCGAACCCCCTCGGCTGCGCAGACTAGCACCAAGACGCCTATGCAGCCGGCTTTCGTTGCCCCTCGCCCAGTTCCTGCGCTACGCATTGTCAAGCGTGCCAACATCCCCAAGCCTCTCGCTTCCGCCCCTGCCTCCGCCCCTGCCAGCCGGCTCACGCCGCGCAGGTCGATGTCAATCTCCTCTCTATCCATGGGACCAATCCAGACGGGGTTGCCCACACCCTTGGCCACCCCTACTGAACCAGAATTCCAGTCCGGCCCTGCGCCAGCAGCAGCACCCGTGCGTAAGCCAACGCTCAACGGCATCCGCCGACCCGAACCCGGTGCAGGTTCATGTGTAATGCCAGCACCTACCAGCCGCCCGATTGGATTGGGCTTAAAGGAGCGCCTCCAGGGGAAGAAAGCCGCTCCTGTGGTCCCCGTCACTGTCCCGGCTGCGCCAGCGACTGCGAAAGCTCCGACCGGACTATCAAAATTGGTCAGGCCTCAAATTGTTTCTGCTCCCTTGACTGCTCCGCCCAAGGAGTTGCGCCAGCCCTCGAAATTTGGATACAACGCCGCGCCTCCGGCAACAGTGTCGGTCTCACGAATACCTTCTATGGGTGCTATGGGCTCAAAGCTTCCTGCACCCACCGCGCGAAAGGTCACGGCGACAGGGCGTAGTAGCAGCACGAGCTCGATTCCAGCGAGCAAAATAGGGACGATACGGCGGGTATAGAACTGAGTTTGAGATAGAATTTATCAGGGACATTACATAGGTCTGCCATGGAGTATTTGTCATCGAATATTAAATACCCCAACAATTAATATCGGGTTTGGTATGAGTCGTAATACGTGGCGGAGTGGCAGACTAGGACAACGGAAAGTCGCCCAATTTCTGAAGCATGCGGTGATACCATAATTGTGATGTCATACGCAGAGGTGATAGTAGCTGGGACTTTATATAATGTACATCGACGATTGCATGTGTAAGGGACGAAAGTGCGGCATGGCTAGCGGAACAATTCAATATAGATGATTAACGAGGAGGTCCAAGATTGTTATACTCCGTCCGCTGGAGAGGAGAATAATTGCGCTGCGTGAGTCTTAAGTGATGGAGCAAAGCGACGCTGAGAATTAGGGTAAATCAATGGGGAGGCGATGAGGAGCAGAGATAACATGCCTCATAATTTATCAGAAATCGATACATATTCCAACATAAATCCATGACTGCCTTTCACCGACGTGGGTGGCAAGTATTCATCACATTCCCGCCGCTCCCGCAGCGCATGCCAGCAAAAAAGCACACGCAATAATGATGACGCAGACCGCGAAGAAGGAGCAGCTCAACGCAAGAAAGGGCCCGATAGTCTCCCAGTGGAATACCCTCGTCGAGATCAGGGCGCCCAGCGGGGGAGCTACAAAAATTGTCAAAAAGGCGAGGGCACCGCAGATGATAAATAAGCCATCATAGGCTACGCAAGGAATCTGGGTGGAATCCGAGTCGAGTTCCCATGGAAGGTAAAAATATAGCAGACCGACAAATGAAAGCCAAATTGCGGCCCATAGCGCTCCCCCCATTGCCCCAGGTATAACCCAGGATGCGAGGGAGGGATATCCGTGATTATCCCGAGCAAATGAACCCCCCACCGACATTATGAAGGCCATAACCGCAGATGATAAGGGGATGATTGAGGATATGGCAAGGATTTGGTAGATAGAGAGAGGTAATTTCTCGCGAGTGCTGGCCGATCGAGGCCGAGAGTTGATTGAAGGGCTATCATGCAGTCCACTCATCCAGACGAACCCCGAGGAAGAGAAGCCATTATACGACGAAGAAACGGGTGGTCGTTGGTTCTCCGCGTCAGGTTGGGACGATTGATAAATGGCTGTGAAGTGGGGGGCATCTGGATGATGGTGGTGGTGGTGGTGATGAGCACTTTCGAGGGTAGATATCGGGACCACTGGCATGGTGTTGAAGTGGAAAGGTGAAGGGACGTATTTGGTCCTGTCTTGTTTAAGTACGGCCAAAGGACTGTGAGAGACGTACGACATATATGGCTGGTATGATGCATGCTGGGAGCCGAAGAGGATTTTTCGAGACTAGCTAAGGATTTGCACAGCCATTATTCCCGATTCCTCTGTTGCGATGTCAAAATGACCGCGGCTCAAAACGATATTACACACCCGCGCGATAAGAGTGCTGACCCTATTGCCACCAACGTCAGACGTTCATTTGCAAAGAGTTCTGCCAACAAACAAGATACGAAGAGACGTAAACCAGTCGCAAAATAGGCTGAGCAGAATGAACACACGCAACAGTTTATCGGCTGCGGATCTCCAATACGGCCTTATCATCGGTACAAATCACCAATCGCCGAGCGACCGTCTGAAAACATAGCCCAGAACATACTACAGCACCAATGCTAGAAGCCACAAGGAAGGAAAGATGGCACAGCCTGAGATCTCATAGTCTGCGAGGGTCAAAGTTGGTGCACGACGTGCCGTTCCGTAAAACGGGGTGAGAATTGTAAGCAAAACTTGAACGCTGCTCCCTCAGCGGTGTTAATATTGAGCCTGGGTTGCCAGTGAGGTAGGTTGTCAGCACATGCTCTATGCAATCGGTGTAGTATTAGTGCAGCTTTAGCTGGATGCATATGGTGGTGCTGGTCGGCGGATGCGGCTTTTCGTGACAATCGTGCAGGTGGTGCTCAAATGGTACTTGAGTTAATCTCGAATGAGAAGAAGTTGTCCCTCGTTTCGGATGTGACGCGACACGGACTTAGCCGCCACGGAATTATTAGAGCATTGGCTCAGTCACTCCTTCTTGAACAGTGATTAATCTCATCCATGCTATTATTAAGACGGATTGAATAACTTCACCTACAGATGGACAAGTTCTGCCATACGAACATAACATTTTGGGTACATAAAGAAGCAAACCGTACTGCATTGGTACAGCATGCCCTGATACTGATCCGCGTAATTCGACATGTTCTCGAAACCACGTTCATCTCGGACATGACTACTGTTAACTTTGACAGCGGAAGAGTCCATGTTTATCTACTGCTGTCCAATGAGTCATGACATCAGAGAAATCAAAACACTGCATGGCTCCTAAGAAATGGGGCAAGGGGAACCTGCGAAGACGGTGAGATAATTGGAAGAGAGTGTGGAGCAGAGATGACATGCCTCATGAATAGATATCCAATCTGAGCCCAATATAACTCCGGGGATGCCTTTCATCGAAACGGATGGCGATTTGCTCGTCAAAGGTTCGGGCCCGCCAGCATGGCGCATAGCAAGCCACCAAATAGAACAACCATGAAGGATGCCGCGTAAAAGGAGTATGTCAATGCAAGAAGAGGGCTAATAGTCTCCAGGTGGAGTAACCTCTGCAAGACCAGGGCCCCCAACGGAGGAGCTGCAAAAATTGTCGAAAAGGCCAGGGCACAACAGAGGATACGTAATCCGTTATAGCCTACACAAGGATCCTGGGTGGAGTCCGAGTCGAGTTTCCATGGAAGGACAAAAAGTAATACCCCGACAAATGCGAGCCAAATTACGGCCCACACCGCTCCCCCAATGGCCCCAGGTATGACGAACGATGTGATGGGGTAATCAAGTTCGCCAATTTCCCGACTAATTGAATGCCCGAGAAGCATTAGGAGGGCCATAGCCGTAGATGATAGGGGAGTTATTGAGACGATGGCGAGAATTTGGTAGATAGAGAGAGGTACTTTCTTGCCGGTCTTGACCGGCCGATGTCGAAAGCTCATTGAGAGGTTGATCTGTAATCTGCTCATCAAGGTAGGTCCTGAGGATGCAGGGCAGTCGCTGGATGATGGATAACCAGGTGGCTGTTGGTTCTCTGCGTCGGGTAGAAGGGATTGAGAACTGGCTGTTGCTTCCGCAAAGTGGATAGCATCTGAATGAGGATAATTTTCAATAGTAGATGTTGTAACCATGGCGTGAAAATGCTGGGGGCAGAGCGAGAGGTGAAAGGAGGTATTTTAGCCTGCTTTAAGATGCGCTGTGGTACACGTACAGCACACGCGACGCATAGTGCACCCTTGAAGCGGAAGAGCGTGTTTCGAGACTAGGCAACGAGTTGCACAGCCATGATTCCCGAATTCCCCGCTGCGTTGTCAAAATGGCCACGACGTGAAAATTGCGCTGCATACTCGCCTGACACGGTGATTTGGCACCATTACTGCCAGGGTCAGAACACCTTTTCAGTAGATAGGTGTTTCAAGAAGCACGGTCCGGATATAAATCAGTCGCGAATTAGTGCTCACTAGATTGAACACACCGCTTATCATCGGTACAAGTCATGAATCTCCGAGCGACCCCGTGCAAACATATCCCAGAGTGGACAGCACTAATGCTAGAAGCCACAAATAAATATGAGCACAACGCAAGCACAGCTTGAGAGCCCTAGTCTGCCCTTAAGTGCCACATGCATCATAGCATTGGGGGGAGGACTATGGAATTCAATGCAAAAGCCTTTATGATATACCCCAGTCTCTTCCTCTCCGATACAACGGTACAACAACTGCAGGCGGAATTGCCTCCCATACGGCATGCGGCGGATCCAGCTGTTATGGACAAGCGAGGACGGCCCCAATAGCTCCGAGACTGAGTATATCTCTGAAGGCATACATATGAAGATATTTGCGTATGGGGGCATGGCTGAGGGGATTGGGAGGATTTTGTAGAGGGTGGCAGACAGCCCCTAGGTCCTCGACCGGAGAGATCGCTGTGGATTGACGCGTAGTGGTATCTAGTGGTGCAGAAGCCAAATGAATCCTTGTCGCGCAATATGGCTGTGCAATCATTGCCTGTGTCCGTTCGCTTTCGAGGGTCACAGTTGTGCTGCCCCACAGCAAAATAGAGCGAGGATCGTAGAGAGCATGATGCACCTCCTCATGTATGCTGGAAAAGACTAGTACTGCTGTGCCGGCGTATTATAGGCTCGTATAGGTGCAAGTATAGGCGAATGGTCGTTGCTGCAAGTTGAATGCGGGAGTGATCAAGTTGCGCCGTTGGCCGGGAACAATTGTCACCCTGGATTGAGGCACGTTTACTTAATTCGGACTTAGCCGCAGCGGAGCATTCCCGACGCCACCTATTCGAACCTCGACTTGCCTTTGCGGCTTTGCTTTGCCTCAACCTTGCAAAGTCTATTCACGACTGTGTTAGGTGGTTAATATCGCCACCGTGTCGCGTAACTGTCGTCTTGCTACTTATAATATAAGACCTCACTGGTTGCCGTCCAACTTCCGCGTCCTTAGGCTTCAACAACTCATCGCAAAGAGGAGCATTCAAAACCTTGGTCATTATTCTTGTGAGACTATGATAGCCACAATGCGCCGATTGAGAGTTTGTGCTTATATGTGTGAACAAGCACAACAATCGAGAACCAACTGACCACGAGACCCCAAATAAGAGCACCATCACTGCCAGCTGAGGGAACTTTCGTTCTGATGGCTTCATCTTCATGACGATAACTCGACAAACAAAAATTATTATGGTGCATTAAATTGAACGTGAAAGAACTGAGTTGGGTGGGCGACGTGAATTTAAAGTTAACGGAGCTAGATGTGGGGAAGGGTAATATCCGGAAAACTAGGACAAAGCTAAGAGCGAGAAATATGAATGGATACTTTGTATATAACATAATAATTACCAAGGGAATAGACTGCGTTCATCGTAAGGCGTTGTTGTCCATAGGTCATATAGAGCCGCGGTACGAGGGGCGGGGCAGTGTGCGCGATTTTAGCCACCCTTTGAGAGTTACCGCACAAAATGTCCAGCAGAATATGAAGCACGTCAAGGAAACGGCTACGTTGAAGAGGAACATCATATCTGGGGATTTTCCATTAGTATTACAGAAACTGTTGTCCTGAAAACTATACTTACCATCACGACCTTGCCTCATCGCTGCGAAGGTCAATTCTTCGGTACTGAACATAAACATCAAACCACCACAAGCAAGGAAGAAACTGCCCAGAGCTTCAGTCGGAGGCCTTGACGGCAGTATGGAGCTCGGGGGTCCCAGCCAAAGGAAGAAATATGTCAAGCATCGCAAAATCGCGAATCCTAAAAGCAAGTATCCCCAAACTGCGTGTATTTGAACCTGTATGGGGGACATTTAATGAGATATAGGGAGCGTGGATGGCATCGTACCTGGAAGACGTATGCTTGCGCATGCGCACTCATGGCTGCCCCCGTTACACCGATGACCAAAGCCGGGAATGGGTTGAAACTAGCTGCATAGCTGGGGGGCTCGACTATGGCTTCTGCAGATTGAGATCCACCCTGCGCAGGCATTGCCGACTCCGCAAGCCATTCGCGTACGCGCTTCGACTCAATACCCATACCAATCAAACCTGCAAACCAGAACATCACCTGGTGCGGAATTAGCTTAAGCATGTGTGAAAGAGATGGCTCACAAAGACTCACGGCGATGCTGATGTGCTGTAGCTGCTTAGTGGTGAATGGATCGCCTGGATGAGCACCCCACCGTTCCATCCATGTATTCGTGACGCCGTATGTGAAGATCAAAAACGATTCGACGAACTCTGCGCTGACATAGCCACTGCGTGGGGGCCGATTCCATGCCCAACCGAGGTCAGCAAATGAACCAAGGAACCGAGCGAATGTGAGAAGCCCGTAACACCAGAAAATGCCACCCTTGACCAGGTGCGCCAGGCAGCCATTGAAGTAATTTCCCCTACAACCCCCAGTATAGACAACCACACCGCTGAGCAGCTGTACAAATCCACCAATGACAAGGCCCCGCTCGATGGCCCCAATGGCCACACGGCGTATATGATGCAGCAATGGTGCCTTGGGGCCGGAAGGAAAATAGTCAATGTCGTCTGATGTGGCGTTTGAATGATGCTTTCGGGGCGACAGGATATCGGCAGATGTGCGTTCTGGGGTGGTAGATCTTGCGTGGTCGTGATCGTGAACATCGTTTTCGCAGTGTATCGTGCGCTGATTATGATCCCTATCGGTATACAATTGACGTTGTTGAAGGGCAGGCTGGTTAGGACGAGCGTGAGCTGGCTCTTCATCGTGGCCGATGGCCTCCATGGCCATCTCGGGGTAGACATACTCCTCTGGCCCTGGAACGAGACCAATGTACTCTGCAAGTGAGCCTGATGCAACGCTCTCCCGATTCAGAATAACATAGCGCCAGAAATCCCTGAAAGTAAACTTCCGTCTATCGGCGGTCCTGAAATAACCTATGATGCGTCCCACCACAGCCATGCAATCGATAACCGACACGCAAACGGCCACCAGAAATATAAAATATCCATGTCGAGAGTGCTTTTGATCTTCATACCTGATCGTGTGGCGCGTTAGTCCTCGTTGGGATTGTTGAACCTTTGAATACTTACATTTTGGGAGTCATTTTAGTATAGAGTGAACTCGTGGAACAGCCAATGATGCAAAGTATGTAGAAGGTGCATACGGCAACACTGTGCCATGCGTGCTTCGCGGATCGCAATGCAATAGCTGGGAATCATTGCGCACTGATTAGTTATAGACTTCCATTACGACCAGCTTGAAACTTACCCGCAGGAAGTGCTACGAAGAAAGCAGCGCACATGAAGATAACGTGTAGCACCATCAAGCCAGCATGCCCTGGCCCTTCTACAACATCGATCGTCCAATAAGAGGGTGGGGTAGGGCCATGTCCCATAAGCACATCAGTCTCGTTCAGCGCCAGTAAGGCAGTTCCTTGGTGATGATGATCGCCATTGCGGGCCAAAACGTTGTTTGGACCTTTGGCTCTGTCGTTCTCTGGAACTAACAGGGCGCGAGCAGCAGTGATGAACAGGGCGTATAAAAGCACGCTTCTTGAATTGCGCATGATAAGAGGGAAGGGGCGGCGAGTGGAAGAAGGGGCTGTTAGAATCGATGTTTGGTTTATAAACGACAACTGTTCGCTTATGGATCATGGATATTGCATAAGGGGTACTGGGTGACCCATCGATTGTGCCGGCTTCGGAAATTTGGTCGCAGACGCAGCCGCTGCGACACATGAGTATACAGGAGCAATGCGGCTTTCCTAGCCCTTTTGGTAGACCTGCCGTAGATCCGAGGTCTCGCAGAGAGGGAGATCGCTAGAGATAGCTATTCCGGCAAAGGCCAAAAGTGCAGATTTCGCTTGTTAGTATAGTGGAAACAGCCGCTTGCGTTGCCTATCTTGCCGCGCAACCAAGCGAATGGCACGTTGAGAAAGTAAACGATCAGGCATGGCGAGTTGCATTTTCCCAGTATTTCCCCCGGGCCAAGTTAAGTTAGTTGACGCTTCGCGGCCACCCGGGTCTTTTTGAACTTTAAGTTGAGCCTTCAAGTTGCTTTGAGAGGTTTGACCTTTCAATAATTACCAATGTGACTGATTTCAGATGTCTGAAATTCTGCTGAAATTCGTCAACATCAGAATCTATTGTAAAGAGGATCCGGACCAGCCAGATATCATGTGTATGGAAAAGCCTTATAACCCAGCCCGCAGCTTCAGCCACCGCTTGAGCATGTGCCTAAACAGTCTGCCCAATGCAGTGAGGGTGTGTGAACCCCTCGTGGCTCGTGAACGCGTGAACCAGCGCGTCAATCCGATTGACACTCCGAGTCAACTGAACAACAGACCCTACCGGAATAAAACCACTATCAACAGCTTTTATCATCCTTCGTTCCTTCATTTCCTTCTTCAGCTCCTGGCATTCGTTAACTTGAGCAAAATGTCCGACTTTGCATCGGTTCTACGTGGCATCCTCAGCTCTGAGTCACCAAATCAAGCATTGTTTAGAGTAAGCAAAAGCAAATCCGATTCTTTTCGATCGCTCAATAGGTCGCACGTCTAAGATTACTCTCCTTGGAGACTCAGGTGACGTTCGAATCTCATGCACGGTAGATGCATTGCTTGAATTGGATTGTTAGGTGTTGGAAAATCAGCTCTCTTGTCGAGGTTCGCTAACAACACGTGGGTACCCGACATCTCCGCGACAGTGGGCCCAGAATTCATCACAAGGACCGTTGATGTCGATGGATCCCGCATCAAACTTAGCATTGTAGTCCTCATCACACCTGGGCCACACCTATATATTCATCTCTGTGTCACAGTGGGATACAAGTGGCCGCGAACGTTTTCATGGGATAACGTCCCAATATTGTGGCAAGGGTGTAAATGGGTTCGTTTTGGTATATGACAGCACTGATGCTATGAGCTTTACCAGTAGGCGCAGTTTATTTGCATAATTTTCAAATTCCCGTACTGAGGTTGTTCAGATCTGGCGAAATGGCATAATATGATTACATCGTACGGCTCGTCGAATGTCAAAACGATAATCCTTGGAACGAAGTCAGATCTCAAGGAAAAGAAGGTTGTTGTGGTTAATGAAGCAGATGCGCTGCGCTTGAATGAGAGCATCGGCGCACGCTTCATGGAAGTATCCGCCAAAACGGGAGAAGGCATCGAAGAGGCATTTGTGATGCTTGCACGGTGACTTGATCTACTCGTATTTGGAGCTGGCCAGAATTTCTGATTATTATTGTAAGGGATATCCTGGCAGTCGCTGGTCCTGATAGTAAGGGGGTGTAAGTAGGTGGACATAGGTTGTCAACTTTAGCGCGATCAGAAACGGCCCTACACGAGTGTACCTATATTTCATCGCTTGGTTGGCTCAGCTGGTTAGAGCGCCGGTCTCATATGGCAATATGAGTGATGAGTGCATCACGCAATCCGGAGATCATGAGTTCGATCCTCATACCGAGCAAGCGAGCATTGCCTGGACGCTTGCTGTGGACGCCACGCCGCCGCCATATAATTTTGACCTCTCGAATTTGAAGATTTAGAAACCGAAGGCCACATATGACCCTTTTTTTTCTCTAGAGATGTTTGAGTCAAGTTGGAGTTCTTTTATAGGATGTGAAGGGATTGTTGTGATTAAGCCATATCGATACTGTCGAGGCATCTAAGCTAAAGATATAACATGTAAGGGCCATAAAAATTGTCAATTATCTGACTAGTAGATATTCAAGAAGGGTATACGTGCAAATAGTATGGTTTAGATATCCAGATCTGGGCATTTCACACTGACGATGCGACTGTAACGGTTATCGCCATATGGGAGTTTCTGCAAGTCCGCGTCCTCTGAGTCAACTTCGATGGAGGAATGGGCGTCAAGGACCAAAGCGGAGAGCCGACGGCCATATACCTACATCAAAAATACTGTCAGCGTTACTGTTTTATGCGCGCAAAGACTTCACGTACGCATCCCGAATCAGTCCCAAATGACCATCGCTTGATATCCAGACCTCTCGACGCCGCATGCCCATAAATGACGGTCGCAGGCCAACATGGCATGGAATCCTTCTTCTTGTGCACTTCCACCATGGAGTCGCCAGCACACTTCCCCATGGCATCGTTCCACAAGTCCGACCATGGAGTGCCATTCTTCGAGCTCTTAGTGACCTCCTTGTGATCGACACTGCGAATATTGAGGTTCGCCCACGGGTCGGTGTTCTGCGGGATGTCGTGTAGCACCGCGAGCTCCTGCGCGAGCCGCAGCTGGGCAACTTTGCCTTTCTTTACTAGAGTGGGGAGGTGCGCTAGCGGCTGGCGGCGGTGAGACTCGGGGCGTGTGGGGTCGTACGGAAGGAGGCCAGCGTGGACGATGTATGTGTGCGCAGAAGGCACATGCAAGATGATCGGAAGCGACAACAGGTACTCAAATTGCGCCGCGCTCATCTTCCGTGCAATCTTGTAGTGGTCGCTGAAGAGCTGCCATCCCTCTGGAATCTTCTTCCTCCATTTGCCCAAATCCAGAGTCTTCAATTCCTTGTCAACCCACTTTGCGCTCGGCATTCCTTCCAGCTCCATTATCTCGTCCCCGTCCGCATCCAGTTGTCGCAGCCACGCCTTTCCTCCTGGATGGCCATGTATCCACTCCCGCCATGCGCGCCATTCAATGACCTTCTGGTCGTGGTTTCCGCGCACGCCGGTAACGTTGTGCGTAGTCATGTACTGTAGCACGGCCATCGACCCAGAATACGGGCCCTTGGCGATGACATCGCCAACATGGATGAGATGGTCGTAGGTCCGGTCGTAGGAGAGGTTGCGAAGAAGCTTTTGCAAGGATGAATGGGAGCCATGCACATCACCGACAATAATTGTTCGCTGATCGTGATCGCCTGTGAACATGTGGTCTTTAGAGGGACGCGGGGGAGGGGGAGAGGGCATGCGGACCTATGTGGAATTCTTTCTCAGACAGGGTTCGAGTTCCGCTATAATGCGAAAAATCGGGGAAAACTAGAGGGGTTTGTCAGGTGAGTCTATCGTCCAGGTAAAGCTGATTGCTCGTACGGTCTTGCTCGCCAACTTCGGCATTCTTGACGTTGAAAGTGAAGATATTAGAAAGAAAGTATAATAAGAATATTGAGAGAATCATGAAGGACAAGACCTGGCGGACGGAGGACATCGCAGTACTGAGAGAAGGGCGGTCAACGCATGAAACCAGAAGGTGTTTAACCGAGCCTCAGCCTCAGAGGCCGCCGGTACCAGTGATCATGCATCATGTATCATGACTGCGGCTGCTTGAGGATTGCTATTTGCGCGTCTCTCCGAGTCTCGCCTCCATGCGACGTCTGGCGCGATTCAGCGATCTGCTCACTCTGTTTATAGCTAAGTTTCGGATATAACTCTTAATTTTCCGGATCTAACTCTAATAGCGATCGAGTGTTCCCAAAACATCACTGGCAATCCGAATTTCGAAGTCAGTCCACAGCAAGGACTCTGGCTGACGTGGAATACGCGACCTGCTGATATACGAGCGCTTGGGTCTGAGCCGAATAACGCTTGCGTTTGCCCATGTGGTCCCTACGTCAATAATGGCCATAGCGAAGTGGGGTGGCCTCGTTCGCTGATCTCAACAAACACCCAACATACACCCCTACTAGTAAGCGAACTCGATATCCGCGACTATCTAATAGTGCATATCCGTTTCACCCTGTGTCACCGCTGCCATTACACCAAGCGGATCCCAGACCCACCTCGTCCTTCCGGCCTGCCAGCATAGGGTGCTCCGAACTGAAAACGCCGATATCTGATACACCTGTGACGAACATCATCGCGGAAGCAACGGTCATAAACTCGATCCAAATCTAGTACACGTATCACTATCCATATCGATCCAGGAAGCTACTTTAGGCCTTACTCATCTGTACCTCAGTATCCTTCAGCCTGCGCATGTTATTTGCTCAGGTACTCGCTCGGCTTTTCCCATTCCCTATGCGCTATCCACAAGGTCGGTTCTAGCCAATATGAAATACCTTGCAAGCCCAGACAGTGGTCAGCGCTCGCTCATCGGCCTCGGAGTCCGTCACATTGTATGCCCTTCCGCCCTATCTCGGGGGTAGAGAGGACCGTATCGTTAGCCTCACAGTAGCCGATACCGTCGGATGCCTCGCTGTTCTTTGTCGCATCAGTTTTGCATGTGCCCAGGAACGGCACTTCCGTGTTCTTGCCTTCAAAAGAAGCGTCAAGTGAGGTCAGTCTCAAATGTGCGGTGATATTAAACGCAGAGCAGTTCGAGATGAGATAGATTATGGCGCCGGGACAGATTTCGACCAATCCAGCGCTATCTGCGGTGCGAATGACGTGGTTTTGGAGCTCCATTTCAACTCCTGTGACTCCCAAATCTCACGATAGCCTTGAAACACTTTGGTTACAGTGTGTTGGATTTGAAATATTTGCAATATTAACGATTTGCCTTGCGCAAAATGGCTGTCAGAGACCCACTGTGGGTGAAATATATGTACTTGGCAGACAAACAAACTCGGGCTAAGGCTGATATGCTTGATTTTGATTTTGATTTCGCTGGCGATGTCAGAGATCACGTGGCCCGTCGCGTGAACTGATTTCACTAATTATAGGACGCGACTTTGCAAGGATGACATTGTTGACAGATGGTACCTGGGTTTCTGAAGGCTGTCGATTCTATCTCAACTGATAATCAAAATGTCAGCGCAACGCAGTCTCGAATTAGAAGCTTTTCGGCTTGCTTGGGCACCCCAAAATCATTTATCCGAGTGAGGTCCTAGGGGCTCAGGGACAGAAAAGAAATGCACGGTCATTTGCATGGTACAGATAGTTAGCACGACTACAGAGACTTTCAGAACATGTCAAGCGAATGGAAGGCATTTGCAGTACAGTCGCCTCCCTCCTAATCCATACCATTTTGTCCGACCAAAAATCTATGGATTAAGAGGAAGTATGGTTGGCGAGGGAATTATGTAATGCTTATGGTGTTATTTATAAAGACCGAACCATATGTTTTGGCTATATTTGTTCTGATTTAGGCTAGATTGTCGCGTCAGAAACCCATAACTGTACGCTTATAGGTCAAATTGATATATCACCGGCAGAATTTCTTAGAATCTGGTGATAATCCATAATCATGGACCCAAAAGTACCGCTCACCCTATGGTTCCGAGATCGCCGCCCTGCCAAAATTTCTCTCTGGACCTATGGATTACGGAAGAAGAGGGAGTTATGGATCCGAGGCCTAAATTTGGCGGTAACCAACTTGGTTTGGCCCCAAATCCATGGATTAGGAGGGAGTATGGATTGAGAGGGGTATGGATTAGGAGGGAGGCGACTGTAGCTCAAGCAGTAGTCGTAGCTGCCATCGCCACTGCCGATATACGGGTCGCCGGGATAGCAGAACGGACAATCGCTGCATTCTTATCAGCCATCATTGTTCTATTTCACAGTCGGGATACGCACACTTGTCCGACGCACGCCGCAGGCTCATTCGTACATTTCAGTGTACCGATAATAGGACACCGTGCCTGTAGACTGGGGCTTGTCAGAGGAGAAGCCTCCACACATGTGCATTAGAATGGGAGCGTATGTCAAATAATGGGCTTTAATGCTCACATGTATTGCGGTGACAGCGAGGAAAGCAGGAATAAGAAGACCCAGAAGCTGCATGCTTGTAGTGAAGTGCTCTGAGAACACCAAATATCAGTGTTGGTGCCTTTTATGCCGTGAAAATGGGGCGATCACAACAGCTCAAAACAACCTGCCAGCGTGATATAAGTTACGAATATCAACGCGGAAAAATATAAATATAGCAGGATATATCGATTTTTGGACAGTGCGAGTAAGCAATCTGAGCTGTTGATCAATATCCGTTGGAACACGAGGTCTCCTCTCTGCACCTGCCACGAAGGTATCGATCAGAAGATGCTCGAATGTCTGGGAAGGGTTATCGACAATCCGAGCTTGTGCTTCGAGATAGGCGACTCACATTCAATATAGGTATTGAACCGGCTGAAAGCAGTTGGGTATATGCATGCTAGGACGGCGGTAAATTTACAGGCGTGGGCCGAGATAAGTGTATATCAGGCTGGCTGTCAAGTGCTTCACTAATTTTGCGGCTTGAACATGCTCGAAACTCCATACAGCAGCAGCAATATTATCAGAGTTAGCACGGAAGAAACCTAAGCACAATACTGAGGCCACGGGGTTCAGAATCCTGCCATCAAATCCCCCCCGCAAGAATACGACGCCAAAAGGAGCAGCCAGAAAAAGTATCGAAAAAGTGAGGATGAAGCCAACTATTGCGACGGCTGTCTGTCGATCTGGTCCCAGTGCGAGACGCAGCAACCAGAGGAATGCGAGCAACGCCCCAGCCCACATTGCTTCTCCCAAGACCCCAGCTGCGCAAGTTGAGCCTAACGGCATCAATATTGCATTGTCATGTAAGCCGAGTGCATTACGAATTTCTCGCCCGGTGAGCATGGCTAGAGAGTGACCATTGATGATAATGGTATGAATGTGGAGATGAGAATGATCCTGGATAGCGAGCAGAGCAAGTGAATTTCGGGGAGTGAGGGTATCGTAAGGGTTGGTAAAGAGCAGGTGAAGCATTCACAACGTATTCGGCCTATAAGAGTGGTTTGTAGCACAGTGGAATCGGTGGGAGATTCGGACTTGGTCCCCGGAGAAGCTGTTGGTGGCGTAATAGTGGTTGCCTTCGAGAGAGGAAGTTGAGGCCATTCTTTTTGAAAATGGGTATGCTGCTTCGCGGGATAAAGCGAATGTTATGCATCCAACTGGCATTGATTGCTCGTTTATAAGGAGCTGGGCTGTGCATGCACAGCGTATAATGTTTTTGGTCCAGAGCGCTGGTGCCTCCGAGTCAGCGTCCAACCAGCATCCACTTGGGAAAAAAGTGGGGCAGATCCCACAGACATTTATCACGCGTAAGCCACGGATGTGCTCGCGCTTAGTGTATAAGCGTAATGACGGTTTCCGGCAGAAAGCGAACCTCGGGATTCGTGATTGCTCTTGATGGACACTGAGACAACTTGCTGTAATGTGAACGTCTTAGTCTTCCGGACAGCTCCAGCCAGAGCCACAGTGCAACAAGTGTTTCCTAAGAACAGTTGTAAGCAAATAGAAGTCCATCTCAGCGACTGGGTATCTGGATTGATCCGCCTTGAAGGTCGACGGTAGCATGATAGGGTGACGCGATCCAGAAATGGCTGCACCCGCCCTACCAGCTACAGTCACTGAGTCATAACGCATAATGAGTGAAGATGACTGAACTTACATTTAAACCAAGCGAGAAGATATCGAGTAGCACAGGCACGTAAGGAGAAAGTTAGGGTTGTGAACGCCAGACTCTTTGATGTAGATGTTGGAGGCTAAGGTCGATAAGCGCTCAGAGCTGCTCAGGGATTTCGTCTCAGTGCGCTTGAAGGGGTAGTTGCATTCACGTCTCAGTTATGATATTGAATGTTGCAGAGCACGCACACAGAAACGAATGGACGGGGTAAAAGGAAGATAGAGTTGTTCAGTATGAGGAGGCTCGGGGCATTCATGCTAAAACACGCAAGATGATAATCTGACTGTCAAAGGTTCTTCAAGCTAGGGAAGGGACGCCCCAAACTTGCTGACTATATGGACTGCATAGCGTGTGCGTGAGAGGTCTCACCAACTTGATGCTCCCAGTCGTGGCAAGGTCATAGGCGTTCTTCGAGTGGCAGGATATTGTTGTGATAATCATACTAGGCACAGCTCTCCAAATGGTAGTCTATATTTTCTCTCTAATGGTGAGCGTGGGCCTGTTCCTCCAGGTATTTCCGGTTCCCATGGAAGTCCAACTTGTACACTGAAGTAGGGGTCTTATTAAGAAGTGACACCAGATGAGAGCTCTGTGATACTCACCAGAGCCACATTCGGGGCAGCGACGGTTCTTCTCCTCTTTGAGCATGAACCAGTGGAGGTCATGCGAGTCGGCAGGGGAACCAGTGCATCCAATCAAACGCTCAGTGTCCTGAAAGACCCAGTGATGCATGCGATTAGCACAAGATCCTTAATTGAAGGGACAGAAAGCCAACGCACCAAGCTGTAGACCAATACTGGGTTTTCCTTTGTACCAGTGAACTCGGCCGGCAAAGGCTCCTCGTCGAACAGCTTCTGGCCCTGCATCTCCGCCAACAGCTCCAAACGATCCAGACCAGTCGCCTGCTCTACTTCAGTGGGGACCTGGCCAGCGGGTGCACCGGGTCCGAACAAGTTGGAGTCACCATTCGCGATGTGCCCGTGCTCATGGCCATGGGCGTCGGAGAGACGAGTTTGGGTGGTGGAAATGGCGCGGATGGAGGTAACAGTGGACCTGGAAGCAGTGCGGGTGGCTGCTTTGAATGCTGGGCGAGCCGCTGAGCGAATAGCGGAGGTCAACATGACGAATGAAAGACTATGGAGGCGAAGAGACTGCAGGAAGAATTGGTTGTGCTGGACGGTGGACTCCGAAATTTCCCGAATTGTCGAAATTTACCACGCCTCCAAGGTTGGTCTTGACCGTCGCGACACCTCTTGATTCTGTTTTCGAGCGCCTTAGTGTCTAAGGTGCACAGTTAGCCTTCAGGAGGACTTTGTTTTATATCAGAGCTGCGTCATCGCGTTCAGCTGAGCTCTTGCCGCAAGAAAGCTCGCAGCGATGCCGGCGCAGTGATACCGTACATTATGGGGCAGCGGATCTCTCGTCGCCGTTTGCATAATGCGGGCGTTAAGCTGCTCGATGCATATCCATTACGCCGTACACCTAGCTCGGCTCATGATTCGAGCTACACTTGTGCCCCTTTTGAACGTTCGGACATGGAGGATCCCTAGTCTCAATCGATGCGACACCATTTCCAGCCATTTCCAGCATCTGCGTTCTTGATCTCTAGATATCTTTCCGTCTTAATGTTTATCAATGGCCATGTTTGACCACAGTACTTCGCTCGCGAGTCTGACCATTGCACATAGCTGCTTGCCGCTGCGGCGACGGTTGAACCCTGATCTTGGCAGCGTCAGATTTTATTCATCTGAAGATTTGACAACTCACTTGGCCGCCGGAAGACGGTCATAACTCCGTTGACAGCATCGAATGTACGAACTCTTGGTTATTCCTTTACTATGGTCTCGTCATGAATATGGCTCCTTCTCTGCTATATATGCGATAAATGTAGATTCTGAGTTCACTTAGCTATAGTAAACATAGGTAAGATTGGAGAAATGAACAGCCTGACTCAAAAGGCAGCAGAAATGAACAATGAGGGATCCATTTTTGCCGACGCCGAGAGCAAACTAAAATATCATCCGCCTATATTTAGTAATTGGAAGTCCGGATTTGTGCTTCTGCCGGCAACGGCGCCCCCCGCACTGCTTCTTTTCTTGCAACTAAACTACGAATGGCATACGTTTTGATTACGCGACACCAATAGATGATTCAGTGAAATCTAGTGAACGTTGCCGTCTTCCCTCTCACCAGCTAACTCGGTCGCCGACTCCAGGGGCCGCTCCACGCTCATTTGCTATCCTCGGGCTTCTTCCTTTATCATGTATCATACCTCTGGCGCGCCGGAGAGCTTTCCTTATTCCCCTACAGAGACTGTGTTCAGCTTCAACAGACCTGGCACCAGTATGACCGAGCGAGATCGCCCTGACAGTTTCGCGCCGCTTGAATCTGGGCAGCATATGCAGCCGCCTGCGCTCTTCCGAACTGGAGTGTCGCTCGAGCGCTCATCGACGCTCGCCTCTTGCACCTCATCGACTTCCCTAGTGCATCAATCTGAACGCGACACGCCCAGACACAAACAACGACCAGGGCACTTGCACGCTCAGTCGCCTAGTCGCAGCTCTCTTTTCTTCTTCAACTGGCCCCCACAGGCGACGGCACTGAAACCTGAGGCAGGGCCCAGGTACCGCGCATGGGAAGAGAAACGCACTCATGCGATCAGGCGGCGCCCAGCGGGGCCGACGCGGTGGTTCCATGGTTGGAAGGTCATTCTCTTCGGTTCCTGTTCGTGTCAATTATTGCATATCAAGACTTGATCACTGAAATGTGATGGAAATGGTGCGCAGGGCTTAATCTGTTGATCTTCGTCGTGCCAGTTTCGGTGAGTGAACCTGCATGCCATCCGTAAGTGCGCGCACTAATTCATGTCGGGTAGTGGGTTCTACATGCAGTAATCGAAACCTCCCACACCATTGATTTCATCTGTGCGCCATATCTGTCTTCAGCCACTGCCATTTTGCTTGCTGATACCGCACATTCAAGTTTGCTCAATTGCGATGATCCCCCTTGTAAACGTGAGTTCATTGAAACCTACCAAGGGTGTTTAGCTAAGGAAGGATTCAACGAGATGCATGATTTGGCAACGCAAGACCTCGCGCTTCGCATTGGCGGATCAAAGACGGGTTTACTCAATGCCAGTATGGTTGGTCCTCATGTCTTGCTCAACTTCTACAATCGGCGCTAACATTACCCTGCGTCTCAGAGCAATATGTACGTAGTGCATTCTCAAACAGCTAGTCGCATTTCAACTCACTTTCATATTACAGGGTTGAGATGGTTATTGCTGTAAGTCCTTCTTTGACATTCTCTGTTTCCTGCTCAGTTCTGTTATTAGATCACAGCTCTCCGCAAATGCGAGCTTAAGGTTGTGCAATCCTCGCGTGCGTAAATACGGCCTACCGCTGGTCTCGCACAGTGTATGTAAGAACTGATCTTGCTGCACTCCACAGTTATCGGATCCATGCTAAGCAAGATGCGTACGTGCCAAGCGTGACATGGTCAAATTTTGTGTTAACTGATCTCTGAATGCAGTCCTCGTACTGGGTGCATGCTTCTTTGCCGGCGGTCTGAAGTTTTCCGAGCAGGATTTCAATGCGGATGCAACCCAAATCCACTCGTCTTTACTCAGCATCAGCGTCGGCGCACTGCTCCTCCCAGCGGCGTATCACTTTGCCATCAGTACGACCAAAGATGAGACGACTGAGACGCAAAAGATTGACATTCTTAAGATGAGCCACGGGGTTCGTATATCTATGTCATATCTTGGGTAAATGCCATGTGCTGATGTCATAACACACAGGTTTCAATCGTTCTTCTGTTCGGTGGGCTATCCCGGTTTTAATATTGTATAGTGATTGAGCTGAAGATTGATCTCTAGTCTATTGCGGCTACCTCGTCTTTCAGCTTTGGTCACACACTCATTTCTACACCGACAATCCCTCCAGTAAGGAGCCTTCTAAGTTCATGAAGATGTCGCGGCCCAACACCGCACCCCCTAGTCCCACAACCCCAGTCTCGCCGTCCCCCTTCCGCAGTTCTTGGGCTACAATGGCAGAGTCTGATGTTACCATTACGGTAGAACCAGCGGCAGATTGGACCCACGTCAAGCTCGACGAGGTGAAATCCCGGCCAGTGTCACGAGAAGGTAGCGCATTTTCGGAGGATTCAGCGAATTGTCATTCTCCGCCTGTTGAGGCAGAACACAAGGACGACGAAGAGTTGCAGCCTGAGCTGAGCTGGTTCATGACGCTCGCCCTCATGGTTGCTGTCACCATCGTGAGTCCATGAGCTCTCTCTCGTCCTTAGCGCCGCTGACGAGCCCACAGATGGTGTCAATCAACGCTGAGTGGCTGGTCGAGTCACTGGACACGATTTCGACGACCATTAGCAAGGAGTGGATTGCGCTTATCATGGTACCCGCTATCAGCTCCATCGCCGGTGTGTTGCTCTTCAGTTGCGAATATGTTGTATACTCATGCGAGCACGGACAGAATGTGTGACTGCCGTGAACGTGAGCGTGAAGGACCGACTGACGCTCAGCGTGAGCGTCGCCATATCATCCACTATCGTGTGTATTCTCGTACCCCTAGTCTCCACCGTCTAATCTTGTTTCTTTACAGCAAACAGCGCTTTTTGTCATTCCGTGAGTCGATCTGAATATCCACCACAAAGCATATAATCTCATTTGGTGTGTTAGGTTTATGGTGACTTTGGGATGGGCATTGGGTAAACCACTCGCGCTGCTTTTCGACCCGTTTGAGTCCGTCGTAAGTCTCGTTCCTCTTCACGGCTCGAGATGGATTCTGACGTGTATTCTACCACAGGTTCTATACATTTCCGGTACGCAAATTTGATATTAGTGATACGGAAACCTCTGAAGTAATATTCTTTTGTAGTGGGTGTTATGACTCACGTCGTCGCTGATGGAAAATCTAACTGTACGTCGAAGTAATGATGCGCCATTACTCTCTTTCTAATCCACTTCTTAGGGCTTGAGGGTATGATACTGGTTTGTGAGTCCCCCTTCCCGTCGCTACCATTTGGTGCATGCTGACAGGCTTTGTAGGCCTGTATATCATTATCGCCGTTTCCTTTTGGTTTTATCCTGGTAATTTTAACTTTCATCCGAATCTTATCGCTCCACCAGATTGCTGACGCGCATCTCAGGTTCAGATTTCTCGAGCCATCTCAAGGTCTGCGTGTAACACACCTTATCCGAATGTTTCACTTTTTACCTTAGTACACACCGACTCCTATCCTTTGCATGGACTGACACATAGACATCATCCACTCTAGATTCACGTTCGCTGCACATCATTTTATTACCGCTTTGGAATTCATAAACAACACGGACCACACTTCCCACTGCCACGTAGATATTTACTCTCGGTGGTGCATAATTTTCCTGTATCCATAGTGCTCTCTCCAGCTATCAACGTTCACGCTCCTGTCGATAACCTTTCCGCGAACAAGTTTAAACAGATGTTATATGTCTCCTTAAATTGTGTGCTAAATTGATGTGCAATACAGTCCAAACGACGACAGTGACACTCCCTTGGGTATAGTACCAAGCAGCCCAGATTTCTTATAGATAATAACGATCCCCTATAGCAGGAGCGTAGTCAGTTAGAGCCACGGCAGGTTCCGAAACATGAGCTTACCGATCTGGCCCATGCCAGGCTCTACAATGTAGCACTTCCGCTGCTCCGCGTCTGCCGCCTCAGAGCCCTCCTTATCGTACTGGTCCAGCCACGCCTCGCGCAGAACTTCGTCCACAGCGCCGCAGACGACTTTCACCTGCGGGAACGCACGATGCAAGATCGTGATGCCCCCGGAGCGCGCGACAAGGAAGGTGACGAAGATGATGTGTTCCGGGCGCACGCCATGGTCAAGAAGGACGCGGATCGCCATGAACGCCGCCGCGCCTGTGCCAATCTGCGGGTGTATCAGCTGATGATGCGCTGCATGATGGAGGGCGACGAACCTGGGCATCGAGGAGGAAAACCCACGTATCTACGGCGAGATGGCGCAGGCGCACACACTCGGGGAGCATCGCGTGCAGCAGAAGCGGCTCACCCGAGACCGTGTCGGTCTGCACGAGCAGTGAGCCCATCGGCGCATCGTTCAGCACTCGCTGGAGCCCCTTCTCTAACGGGCCGCCACTGCAGGTCGTCCAGTCAGCATCGGCCGGGGCGTGGATGGAGGCACTCACGATCGCAAGATGGATACGCCGCAGATGAACTAATCTCGCCTTCAATGAAGGGCGCATAAAATTAGGGTGCAGCGTACCTTGGTGTCCAGTTCCTTTCCAACGGCCTCCGCGCCGATGGGTGTGGTGATGGTCTTCGCGCGGTACGGAAGCTGCTCCATCGCCTTTTCCACCAAAAACATAGCCAAACGGTCCACGAAGAAGATGAAATCCTGCTTGTTCGTGGTCTGGTCTCGTATTATAGTGTAGATTCCCTATCGAGCGCAACCGTCAGTGCATTTCGCAGAGCCTTAGTTGATGAGCCGACCTTGAGCTGATGGGTCTGCGGCAGCACGATCATCGCCTCGTGCTCCTTGCCAGTGCTCCAGAATGATAACCGCTCGTCGATGGGCGTCACGGCGATGTTCTTGCGGAAGGGCGTCGCGCGCTCGGCGAGCTGGCGCCGGATGTGCGTGGACACAAGCTCAATGGCGACATTGTTATCGGATCCCGGGACGATCTGCGATGTGTTAGTCTTGACAGACCCTCGCCGGCGACGCAATATCAACAGCTTACTATATCAGCGTATCTGGAAGTGGGCCCGACGAAGTTGTCGTAGGCTGGTTTGACGTAGCGCAAATATCTGCCCGCAAGTTTGTGTCAGATCTGTAGAACAGCGCGTACATGAGAATGGCACACACTGGTCCAGGATGCCCTCTACTTCTCTGTCGCGCTCAGTGACATCCCGTTTTATTCTGCGCGCTAGCATCAGATCGGAGTCGCATTGCACGAATATCTAGTGAGCATCAACTCTATGCTC
>JACXVL010000350.1:24300-56103 GCA_014898675.1 Athelia sp. TMB
ACTGGTCCAGGATGCCCTCTACTTCTCTGTCGCGCTCAGTGACATCCCGTTTTATTCTGCGCGCTAGCATCAGATCGGAGTCGCATTGCACGAATATCTAGTGAGCATCAACTCTATGCTCGAACGCGTCTGGACTGTCGCTACGCACCTTCAAGTCGTATAACGAGCGCAGGGACGGGTCGGTAAGTGCCATAATACCCTCCGCTGCCAGCACCGTGAGGGTAACTCGCCGTCATACGCATATTCAGACGCACCAATGATAATCGTCGCGCCATACAGATACTTTTTCTCCTCCAGCCGCTGGTGCTCCTTGAATGAGTAGATAGGGATGTTAGACTGCTTCCCATCTTTGAGATCTTTCAGACACTATTGACACGAGACCACTCAGTCAGGGCGCCCATGAGGCACGGTGACACGTACCGCCGCAAACATAGGCATATCAAGCGCATTGGGGTGATCAAAGTCAAACTGGCTCGCAAAGGCGCGCTCTATCTCCTCGGGCGTGTGCCATTTGTAGAATGAGTCCTGTGCATAGTGCCAATGAGCGCGAGATATGCAGGGATAAGAGGGGTAGGCGCACCTGGCTGAGGATGACGACCGTAGGCACCGATCCGAGCGCCTTGACTATTTGGCGAGCTACATGGGTCTAGGAAGGGGACGTGAATGCTAGCTCACGAGCAGTGCGTGGTCCTATAACGGGTGCCCACCTTCCCACTGGCAGAACCACCTAACGTCGATGGTTATCTCGAGCTCCTGCACACACGAAGCCACGCGACCACTGACCAGCAATCCCTACCACGAACGCGTCCGATATGCGCTGTCCCCGCTCGTCGTACCTGCCGCCCGGTCAGCACATACATGTTTGAGGGATCAGTGCACTGACCACGGCGGACGCCCATGCGACTTGAGGATCGTATTTTTCTTCGAGGTGTCGCGCACGGGCGTGATGGGGAGCGACATGGAAGGGATGGACATGACTGGTACAGCCAGCCTGTCTGGCAGTTCGCTGGACAAGCGGGCTCTAAGGGCCATGATTGAGTGCGATTACTAGTAAGTTATGTAGTAGTTACAGCTCACGCGGCGCTTAAATCGCCAAACGCCAGTCCCGACATGGCCGAACATAGATAGCCACACCAAGTCCACTAATATTCGCAAGGCTCTGGACAATCAATCCTCCAATAAAAAGTCCACGATGGCACTGCGCATCTCGCCCACCCCCATATGCTTGCCCTCCCATACTTCTCCGCCCGCACCATCCCCGCGCGCCCCAATCCCCGCAGCGGCCCATGCCGGCAAAGGGACAGGTCCATCTTGCGCCACCGCATGTGCGGTGCTTCGACTGCTTCGGCTCGTGAATGCAGTGTGACAAGCATAACAGAGATGCGGCGTGAGTGTGGGCGGAGGGCGGTCGTGTGACGCATCCGAGTTCGCGTGCGGCCCGGAGCTTGCTGATGATAATGGGGTCTCGATCTGGGACGACTTGGGGGAATCAGCGAAGGATCGTATCGCTATCCGCGCTTTCCACTCCTGTACGCCTTTCTGGGCCGGGCTTTGTATCAAATCAAATCAGATGTGAATTGAATTTGATTTAGGTGAAGTGGGGAGACGCACCGCTCACAGAGCACACATCGCTCATTTGCCGCCGCCTTTGGCGCAAGCTTGGCGCAGGTCCGCGCGATCGTCGAAACCGTCGACGGATAATCGCGTTCCAGGCCCACGATGAAATCTGCAAATGAATCAGCGGGACGGCCGGCACACTCACACCAAATGGCCTACCCTTTGTCAACCCCCCGATCCCTTGCTTCGCACCCGGATTGGTGTACTTCGGGTTCCCGGGCACTGCGAGATCGTGCCACCACGCCCACGCCGCGCACTCCTTCGTGCCCATATCCCGCAGCGGCTTCACCACCCGCACCCCCTCACCCTCGCTCTCGCCCCACGTCTCCCCCGCCTCCTCGCGCACGACGAAACCCGCGCCGGTTGCCACGCCTGCGATGAGCCCAACCGAGAGGCTCGTCAACGTCGTCCCCAGGATCAGGTGCGAAGACCGCGCTGACGCCGCGGCGTAAAGAAGCACAAGGCGCGTGAGCGTCGCGAGCGCGGTGGCCGCGGCGGTGGGCGTGGGGAGGGAGGAGAGGTATGCGGTGAGCGCCGCGGCGGGGGTGGATGCGGGGGCGGGGGCAAGGGAAAGCGCGTCGCTCACAATTACGCCTATCGCGCGCTCAGCCGTGGGGCTGCGTCCGCCCACGCGCGCCCACCATGCGGGGTCGAACGCGTCTTCAATGCGCAGCGAGCAGAACGCGAACGCGGGGTAACGTCCGACGACCTCACGCATCTCCTCTGTCCTGTCACGTGCCTATATGCGTCGGTTCTCAGAGTCAATTCGGTTCTCTCTCGAATGGAAATCAAGATGCTCACCGCAGACTCGGGGTACGCCGCGCACATCTCGACATAGAACACCCTCGCCTCCGCCCAGACGGTCTCATTGTTCCGGGGATGCTGCGTCCCGCCCCGCACCCCGCCCGCGGGTGCAGAGTAGTAGCATCGCGCGATCATGTCGAGCAGCACGGTCGAACCCAGCCCGCCTGAGAATCCGATCGCCAGATTGCCGCCCGCCTTCAGTTTGTTCCTGCTGCCCTTGCCTTTGGCGGAATTGACGGTAGGCTCCAGCGCACGTTTAAGCTTGGTGATTTGCAGCGGCGCGAAGCATTCTCTGCTCGCAACCGATCAATGCGCGGCAGGGGGAGAGGGGGCGGGGGCGCACTTGCAGTAGACGGCGTGTCGGATGACGATGTTCCCCGCGCTCGCCTTGCATTTCACGCACATCCGCGATCGGTCGAATTTGGTGCGCCCTGGATGAAAATCATGTCAATCATTGTCGGCGTGGGGTCGCAAGTGAAGTGGGGCGCACGGGCCATCAGAGCATCTAGCTCCGCTGCGGGGTTGCCACAGGACTCAGACATGATTCGAGACACTGATTTGATTGCCGAACGTGAGATGAGAGTGGTGGGGCTGGACTGGGCTGGAGCACAGACGTCGAAAGACAAAGTCACAGTGAGATGTGAGAAAACCTTTTCACAAACACAAAAGGTGACTCCGAGTCGGGACACGCACACCACGTGCCCAGTCACCTCCGCCGCCGTCTCGGATAGTGGCACCAAGAATTCACCCTCTTTCACAATCGCCAGGCGGGATCAAGGGGCGTAATATTAATCTGGAGTGAATATTGAGCTGCTCGTACGATAATTGATGGCCATCAAATTACCTCGCGGGCTGCATAATACATGTGGTGTAGATGGCCAGTGCAAAATTTTCAAAGCGGGTACTGGGTTGAAGAGGTCTGAGGACCGTCCTGGCTTCAGAAGCCAAGCCGAGTTGGATTATATGCATTTGTAGTGATGCCATTCTGACATCCGAGAATACAGTTGTAAGTAGATGGACCAGTCATTGACCGTGGTCGCAAAATGAGGTTAGCGGTCCATGCGCTTCAAACGCTTCGGTTCCCGGTTCTGCACAGGGGACTCGGGTGAGGAAGGCAATAGACGAGACTGTGCGAGCGATGCTGGCGGCGTATAGGGGGTGGTGTTCTCGCCCTCGTCAGACAAATCAGACCGCTTCTCGCCACCGAGATCCTTGTGTCTGCGTGCCAGCTCCTGATCTCTAAGCCTTTCGAAGCTCTGTTTCAAGGCCCGCCTTTTCTCATTCCTCTCCTCCTCAATGGCATCTGGATCTCCCGCCTTCAGACCCTTCTCAGTTTCCGAAAAAGCTGCAAGGACTTGGCTGTAAAGGTTGTCATACTTGTCGGACTCGAAGGCGGCCCGAAGAATTTCGTAAAATTGCGTGATAAGTGGTTTCAAAGGCAACGTCCAGAGGGATAGGCTTTGCACAATGCTCCTGTCATAGGCCGATGAAGCTTCAAATATGTGTTGTTTGGCATCTCCTCGGATATAATCAGATATATTTGAGCCGAATATGGAATTTGTGCGTTGCTGCAGGCGTATGTCCTCTTGAGTGGCCCCAGGCCTGACGATAAGGGCTTCTCGAGGTTGCGTGGGGCCGTCAAAGGCAATACAGACATGAGCCAGAACCCAAAAGAATGATTCAAGATCGTGCTGTAGACCATGTATCGGTGTGACCTCAGGTCCTGTCTCGCCACCTCGAACCGATAAAATACGGGATTTGAGTAACATTTCGGCGGAAATGAACGGGCGAGTGCCCTGAATCAACCAAATGTCGGTCAGAAGACGCTCAAATAAAAGAGATGGAGGCAACACCAACAGATAACTGATCGTCCATGATAGCTTGGTGGGTTTTCCAGAAGATTGCATTGTCAAAGTCAATCAGTGCACCGCGCTTTCCAAACTCAGGCTTTCCTGTGATCAGTATGTTGCCTTCGCTGATGTCTCGGTGCAGCACCCCCCTATTATATGCGTGCTGGTGGCCTGCATACATAATTAGAGACCATAGCGCAGAAGATGCATACGAACGATAGCTCACCAGCGATCGCGTCCCGCATGACGGTGACCAGCTCCAATAATGACTGTGCACGGTTGATAGACCACCCGTACGTCTTGAGTACAGAACGCGAATGCGTACGGTCCTGAGGTTCCCTCTCCAGGAAATCGAATATCGTTGGCAAGCAGTCCGTCTCGACAAGGTGATTGGGCATGTAATCCCATTCTTGCTCGGCTTTATCGTCCTGGGATTCTTTGGCGGGTTGTCGGACGGTGATATCTCGCGGCCCCCCTACAGCTTTGACATATCTACGAATGGCCGATGTTGTATCCGGTACACCGCCCACCCGGACGACACAATATGAATGCAGCTCTGCAATCCCGTCGTGTCTGCCGATAAGCTCGTAAAATTCGCCCTCCAGATCCCGGCGGTCGTCTCTCCAGGTGTCTTTGATGATGTATACCTAACACGACAAGTGAGAGCTAGAACTATCTGACTGTATGAAGGCTTACCGGGCGGTCGCATTCTGGTAACGCCATATCCTTTTCAGCCCACGCTTTCCACACCCGCGTTGCTCTCCCCTTGATCACCTCGCTGCGCCCAAACCTGATTTTTTTCCACAGCACAAATTTTTCAGCCTTGTAGATGGGTCCATCTGGCAGCTTGCTCGCGTGCTCCGAGAGCTCCATTCGCCAATGATTGACACATTTCGTTTGGAATGAGAACTGCGCCGAGTCCCGATTCTGGTCATCGTAAACGGTCAATGTAGGATCCCATCCGACATTCGAAGGCTCGAACACAGTGAGGCCGGCAATGACACGAATGAGCTGTTTCGGATCCTAACCCACGTTAATCAGTATCGTTCAATATGGAGAAGTACGCACTTACTTCATTTATATCAAATGACTTCGACCCCAAAATGCCTGCGCGGTCCGCCAAGTAAACCGTCAACCTCGTTCCCGTGAGGACGAGACCAAAAACGTAGCGGCGATCAATGCATTCGCTGAAGCACTGCCGCAGGTACTTCGCTAGTTGGATCACTGTAGAAGGCCCTCCGCGATATTTCTTCACCTCCACGGGAACATGTATGCGAGTCCATGGCACGTGCGCCGGCTTGCCACCCTGTGGAATAGGCTCTCCAGACCCGATGGCCATGATGATATCTGGCTTGAAGTCGGCGGCCTTCATATGCAGACTAAGTGGGGCGCGTTTAGGATCGGAGAGCCATGTGAGATTTGTTGAAGCATCGCAGGCGTTTGAGATGAAGTTGGCCACCTTCACGAAGGGCTCATAGAGTGCTTTTTCGGTGGGAGCCAGATTCTTGAAGTCGCTCCACTCTTTGCGCAACGCGTCGTACAATCCGCCTTGGATGCTTCTCAAGTACACGGCCTCCAGTATGTCGGCATCAACGTCGAACATCTTCTCGACAAATGTGGGTGTGTCAATGAAGACGTCGTGATGGAGTTCCACACGAAGCTCGTTTTCCACATGCCCTGCTTTGGTGACATGATGACTAGAGGCAGAGTAGAAGGGTTTTGGAGGTGTTTGTTGAGGGGTGGGTTCAGCGTAGATGGGAATAATGTCGGAGGCTTGCATACCTGGACTCTGAGCTCCCATTGCTTTCGCGCTGACGCTTCTTATGTATTTTCGTCTCCTGGTCCATATCCAAGATCACAGAACTCCGGAGATACGTGCGAGAAACGAAGCAGCTGGGTAACGTGTGGATGGGCCGTGACTGCAGACGCGTTGGCGCCCACTGACAGGAACAGAAATGCCGCGATCTGATGCACGTGCATTTTTTGGTGGCACATTCTTTGGTGGCACAGTGAATCACAATTCACCCTCACTCCCGTCTTTGCTTTGTCTCAGCGAGAAAGGCATACAATATGATTGATAAATCTAATTAAGAAATTTCTTCACTGAAACACCCCAGTTTTTGGGTGAGGCCCTCAGCACCCATTCGCGGGCCCACCAACTTCTCGTCGGTGGCAAGTGCAGGGAATGATTGAGAAAGCGGCAGATCAGCTGGTATCTTTCTGCGAGGCAAATTTTCTGATGCAAAACTCTTCATTTGGTATTGCAGCTCCGACAGACCAAGACTGTTGTTGAACAGGAAGGTTCATGCGGGTTTGTGGCAAATCTCATGTGCGATATCCATGAGGCAAATCGACGGCAGATTATCACCCACACATCCGATGCTATCTTGATTCCATCCCCCGACGCGAACCTATGCAATCGCGATGTGACTAAACTTCTTTGTGGCACAGAGTTCTGCGACTCATCAGACCGCATCGTGATGTGCTCTGATGTACCTCATTAATTGTTTTTTGAATCTTCATTGATTGTATTCAGAAGTAGTTCAGGCTTTCATCCTCAACTGCTCCGAGCCAATCAAGTATTCAATGTTTTCGAGGCGCGACACCTAATATGCCTTGCTTGATGAAAGGTGGCAAGATCTACGTGTGAAGGAAGCCTAAATTAATTTTGAAATTACCAGCCCTGGCAAGCGAGTAATATGATCAATCGCGAGCTGCACGCTGTCTCGGTGCTCAGTGGCAAAATGTGGCAAGTGTGCCACTCGCTTTCCCGCGTCTCTCTTCTTGGTTCTATCTGTTTGACAGGTGGTATTTGGGCCATGCACTCGTGGCGCATATCTTCCGGCTGCCACAGCCATTTCCAAGATCTTCGACGATTCTTCTGACTGCAAGTGAGGCTAAGCATACGGCCCGTTAGGCCAATGCTTCCGAAAGCATTCTCGTTCAAGCTTGTCGTCAATTTACCGAGCATCATCCAGGTCGGCGGAAAGCAAATACTTATTCAGTGCTCGTCCGTCGCTGGTACTCAGACTGGTCGCGGGTCTACGTGTCCCACAGCACGCCACAGACGCTGAAACTTCGGTGGGCATTGCGCCGACCCATATGGCGACTCCTCAGCGGGCCGCGCACCGCACTGACAGTGTGCCTTTAGGAGCAGCCACACGCCGGTTCAAAAAATATTTCACGGCCGAATAAGCAGCTGGCAGTACGAGGTGTTTTCTCGGCTGCGTGATTCGCGGACCCGTCTACAAATTTCTTCCAGCAGGCCACACCAAAATACCACGCACCCCGCCCAGCCCGCCTACACAGCGTGCGCCGCGCTCACATCCGCACAAATCGCCTTCAGCGCGCCCGCTGCATACTCAAAATCGCTCACGTCATAAAAATATTTTGCGGCCGAATAAGCAGCTGGCAATACGAGGTGTTTTCTCGGCTGCCGTCTATCATACGTCCTCTCAGCATACACTCCAACCAGCCGTCTAAACACTTTCCCCCCGTTCGTGCGCCGCGCTCACATCCGCACAAATCGCCTTCAGCGCGCCCGCCGCATACTCAAAGTCGCTCACGTCGTTGAACACCTGCGCGCTCGCGCGCACCCACACGCGCCCGTTGTGCGGGAAGTGCGCGACGTACGTCTTGAACTCGTCGAGCAGGCGCGTGCGGAAGACGTGGTCGAGCGCGAAGGTGTACGGGAGGTCCGGCGGGAGGGGGAGCGCGACGTTCACCATGTTGAGCGTGAGCTCGTGCGCATCCGCGCCGTGCAGCACCTCCGTCCCCAGGATCTCCGCCATGCGCGCGCCGCCCGCGAGCGCGAGCGCGTGGCAGTACCCGTTGATCGCCTCCTCGCCGCCGAGCCACGTGCGGAAGTCGAGCGCTGCCCCCACATCAGCACATCAGCACACACACTGCTGCAAGATTAATGGGGGGGAGGGGGGTCGCAGCGCACCTGCGTCGACGGAGAGCGCGGGGATGAAGTCGATTGTCCCGTTCCACTCGAAGAGCACGGGGAACGCGGGGCGCGCGGGGTCGCCCGGCGGCGCGTACGAGTGCGGCGTCGGGATCGGCGTCCTGATCACATGCTGGTTCCTGCGCGCATCCACCCACACATCAAAATCCCAATCGCTATCTCGGTGATAGCTCCACACGCACCGTCTGGGCACGTAGAGCACCGCGCTCGCGCGCTTCCCGATGAGCCACTTGTGGCAGTTCTGCCTCCGCGTCCCAGTCAGCCAGGGCTCGTTACAATTTGGGCTGCACCGCCGCACTCACGCTGACCCAGAAATCGCACCCCGACGCGCGCAAGTCGAGGCCGGGCTCCTGCCCGATGGAGTGCGCCGCGTCGACCACGCTCCACACGCCCTCCTCCCTGCACACCGCCACCATCTCCTTCCACGGCAGCAGCACGCCCGGGTTCGACGCGATCGAGTCGATCACCGCCACAATCTTCTGCGGGTTATTATCCTGGGTGTGGTGCCGCGGGATGGCGCGGAGATGCGCGCGGAAGGCCGCAACGATCTGCGCGTGCGTGGTGGGGAAGCGCAGATCGAAGTGCGATAGCGCGGGGTGCGGGGGCGTGTCCGCGAGGTGCCGCAGCGCCTTCGCCACGCTGTTGTACGTCGTCGTGGCTGCCAAATCCCATCGATAAGTCAATATCAATTTGAAATGCAATAGCACGCGGGGGCGCACCGTCGATGAGCACGTCGCCCGCGGCCCAGTCGAAGTTGCGCAGGACGGTGGCGAGCCCGTGGCTCGCGTTGGGGACCATCACGACCTCGTCCGCGTCCGCGCCGACGAACGCCGCGAGGCGCGCGCGGACGTGCGCGAGCAGCGGCTGGTACGTGAAGCGGTTGAACTTGTCGGGGTTTCTCTCGATGAGCGCAGAGAGCGCGTCGCACGCCTCGCGCACGGGGCTGGAGAGCGAGCCGTACGAGCCTGCGAGCGATGGATCCGTGAGCGATAATCACCGATAGATAGTGGATGGATCATTGGAGGCGGATCAGGCACCGCGGGCACCTCGAGGTCCGAAAGCATAAGCTTATGAAAAGAAGACTGACCGTGGTTGAGGTTGATGTACGCGGGGTCGAAGGCGAAGCACGCGAGGAGGGCGTGGCCAAAGGGCGGCGGCGGGTTCTTGTACAGCGCGGCGGCCTCGGGGAGGTCGAGGACGGCGGTGAGCGGCTGGGGCGTCGGGCTGGTCTCTTGCCTGTTGGGCATGGCTGGACAGGGGCAGCGGTGTGAAAGACAAAGGAGGATCGATCTCAATTTGATCGCAATTTGATCTAATGAAGATAATGAACGGCCCCGAGCCGTGACAGGCCGCTGCCACTAGCTGCGTCACTATCTTATCGGCCTCGTTGCACCGGCCTTAATGCCGTAACCCCGGCCTATATTTCTCGGCAAAAATAGGCGCCCGTCACTACTTATCTTCCACTCGAAACTTTTCCCTGCCTTTATTCTCACCACCCCATTCGACCCCTGCATCTCCCCAGTCTCCGCTCGCACACCCACCCACCACCGCACTACCATGAGCTCCGACCGCCAATACGCCGCCTTCTTCTATGGCACCCTGATGCACCCCGAGATCCTCAAGCGCGTGATAGGCAACGACGGGACGCACCTCAAGATCTGCAGCGCGATACTGCTCGTGAGTCACCTATTCCGCCCGTGCCGCCGCTGCCTAAACGCTTATCTGCCGCCCAGGACTACACGCGACACCAGATCAAGGTCAGTCCCGGTCGTGTGCCATTTTGAATGCGAATTTGACTGTTCGTTTCAGCACGCGGACTACCCCGCGGTCCTCCCGTACTCCAAGAGCAAGGCGCTGTTCAACCGCGAGCTCTCGCCCGAGGAAAAGTCCGTGCGCGGGTCGCTCGTCACCGGCCTCAGCGAGTCCGACGTGCGCCTGCTTGACGTCTTCGAAGGCGATGTGCGTGCCTCTTCCCACACTCACATCCCCGCGCCCGCTGACCCCTACTTGCAGGAGTACACGCGCGAGCGCGTCCCCGTGCACCCCATCTCCGCATACAGCACGCTCTCCCCCGCCCCGCGCACTCCGCACGCGATCCCCGCGGCCGTCCCGCACTCGCACTCCGCCGCCTCGCTCCCGCCGCCCGTCATGGCGCACACGTACATCTGGTGCCAGCCGCCCGCGCAGCTCACGCCGAGTCTGTGGAGCTTCGAGGAGTTCGTCGCGAAGAACGCGTGGAAGTGGGTCGGCGCGGGCGCCGCGGGGAACCCGGACTTCCTCGAGGTCGACAAGCGGCGCGAGATGGGCGGGTTCATCACGCGCTGCGGCGTGCGCGGGAGCCTGTAGGCGCGGCGGTGGGAGGATGATGGACCGCATGGCGCGGTGAAAACAAGGTTGCCGCTAGCCTGAGAGCGGGCACACGCACGGCTGTTTTGGCTGGTGCGCTGGGCGTGCTGTTTCACATAACCCTATAATCTGCTTCGAATATACCCCCCTATGCTGCGCTGCGTAATATACACTATGTACTGCTGTACCTTATATCTCTCTGATCCGTAATGAATCGTGTCGTGTGCGTGCAGTCGTGTGCCTTCATATTATTGTTTGCGTTTATGCGTTGGGTTAGGCTGTCGGCCGACAGGCCCGAGATTGCTCAGCTTGGCTTAGGCTAAATGCATGACGATGCGATAGCGGCGAATCAGCGATTTCCAATTGCACTGTGGATGCGCCGATAACGGATGGCTATCGACCTCAGTACAGTACAATAGCATCTGGGGCACTATCGGATACCCGCGACCGCTGCACCACTGGCACCACCCGCGCCGTGCCCCGGGGTCGCACCAGGTACGCCGGCGGTGGGCAGCGGTGGGCAGGCGACGACAGCAGGACCCCGGGCAATGCACCCAGATGTTAGATGTAAAATCCCCGGTTTGGGGGCATTTGGTGTCCGGGTTCAAAATCGCGATTTTGGGCCGCTTCGTGTCCGGATAGCCATATGGCCTCGAATTTCGCGGGTTTGGTGTCCGGATGAGCATCCGGCCTCCAAAAACCCCTCAAAAATCGATTTTTCTTCTCGTGTTAGGCACATATGGCTGGGAGGGTGATTTTCTCGGTAATTGAGAGGTTTTCAAGAAGATAAATACGTGAATATACGAAAATTGCATAGCTGGAAAGTATTTGAGCCGGCGGGGATACTTAATGGGATGAAGAGCCTTGTTAGCAATATTAATGGTATTTGTGGTATCAGTCCGAGAAGTGTCGCGGCCGCTCCGAGTCTGTGTGGTTGTAAATTAACAATAGTACAAAATACTAAATCTTCTGGTAATTTACCCACGAACTTCCTAACTGTACTACAGAATCTGGCTAAAAGTTTGCATCAGCAGTCTGCCTTTCCGATCCGGCCACGTGCCTACTGGTGGCGGATGTCCGGATCGCCACAAGGCATCCTCTCCTGCGGCGGTTGAGATGTCCGGGTGGCGGTGTGGCTTTGAGGGCAATTTTGGCTCCCCATGTCCGGATAAAATCTGGCGTCAGGGAAGTTTTGGGCCGTTTGGTGTCCGGATGGCTATCTAACATCTAGGGGCATTGCCCGGGGTCCTACGACAGCCCCGTTAGCGGGTGCCTAAGCCTTGGCACTTTGATCCCGCACGCGGGAAAGGGTGGACAGGGGGAGGCGCGTACGCGTTTCGTGCCACCGTCCCCTGGCACACGTATCAGATTGGACGCATCAGGCTGATTGCAAGGCTCCTTGACAGCGCGGATCCGTGCGTAACCGTAACCTACCGCGCCAGGTTCTGCATCACCGTGTCATGCGCCCCTGGGCCTGGCGCCGCCGCCGGAGGGCTGGGAGGGGCTGGGGCGGTGCCACCGCGGCGGCGGGCACAAGCGGGCACGGGCACGTGGCGTCCGGGTTCTGTGACGACGTGAAAGGCGCCCCACATCCTCTCCTCGTCTTTCACAACCTGCTGAGCTCTAGCCCCGCCTCTCACGTTCGGCAATCAGACCAGCGTCTGGACCGCTGGTGCTGTGGATCCTGCGGAGACAGAGGGAGACAGACGTCGGCGACGCTCTGATGGCCCGCATGCGCGACGTCGCCTTCCCCACAATCTCACGGCGGTGCCTGGGTTACGATTGGGGTGGCAAATTGGCAATGATGTCGCGGCGCGGGAATGTCTATGGCCATTGTTCTAGTGTTGCGCGTCCCCCAATTGGCTGCAGGCGCACTATTGTGCGTCTCACGCACATGCCGCCGCCAGAGATCTCATCGTGTGCCGCCTGCTCTGTGCATCTACGGTCGCCCTGATGCTGCGCAGAAGAACTCGTCCTGGCAGCCCGCTAGATCAGGCTCGAAGCTCGTCATGTGCTTGGCTATCTGCAACAGATTAAAGATGTAGCCAGCTATATATCTCCAGATCGGGCTGCGCTAGCGCCAGTTCATCACTGCGGCGGTGGCACGCGGTTCGTCCCTTGCCAATCTACGCTCGCGCGGGATTCGTCGTGCTAAAATTATACCCTTTCACAGCATATTCTGGCCTTCTACACACGACGCTGGAGCGTGCGTTCTGCCTAGCCTAACCAAACGCAGCTGTGTCTTCGGATAGCGAAGCCTCTGCACCCTGGCACATCCCTGGAGCTCAAACTGCTTAGCCACGGCGGTGCTCGGTCCCACGTGCCCCACTTGCTATCGTGCATTCATTAATCTATTTGAACATGAACGGTCCTCCGCCGCTGAATGATGCCCCTTGGCATCAGGTGTCTACGCAACGCCGAAGCGTGTTGCTCAAAGTTCTGAAGCCTAGCTAAACGCAGCCGCGTCTGCCAGGGTCTGACCTCCCGCGTGCTGCGTTTCTGCTGCGAAAAAGCCTGGTGGGGTGGCTTGGTGGCTTGGAGAGAGCCATCTAAAATCCTTATCATCGCGGTCCTCTGACGCATATCAAATACAACGCAGCAGACACAAATGATGCTAGAACTTCGCTTAGTCGCTTTGTTGCACCTCCCCAGCCCAGATCTGTTTTTCCAACACGTGTACTCTCACGGCGCATTTTCAAATGATCTCAAGTGTGCATCAAGCGTCAATATGATTACATTAATTCTGCGGTGATTATTCTCAGACTGGCTTCCTACCACCTCGGATATCTCCTGACGACTTGGTCTTCTTTTCACTCCTCAAGAGCGACAGTTTTTCTGACAGCCATGCTTGGGGTTATTTCCGCTTCTCGTCCTATCAGTGCTCGGGTCGAACCTGCTTTGAGCCTGATCCGTAATCAAATATCTTGCCCTCCAGAGCTATCGAGTTAATTTGATTCGCGCTGCCTGCACAGTCGGGTGCTTGCCACTTCTGATTCAAGCAAGATCTAGCGGTTGGAGCACTTCGAAATGTCAAAGGATATGAACAGTCGAAGCATGAAGCTCAAGTTAAGATCTCTTGGATTATGTATGGGTGCCTTCGTATCGGGTCTGCTTCGCTGAAAATATGCGATGCGATCTCACTTTTCAATCATGTCACACGACTTGCCACCAAGGTATTCCAAGTTGGCGACGGCTCACAAAAAGGATGGGACCGTCCAGTTGAAAGATGTTTCTGATTTGAATCGAATTTATCTCGCAGAAAAGCAATAAAGAAGAGACGAAGAGAGGCTTGGTGGTTTGCTGCATATTAGTTTCAAGCGCCACCACCAGATGACTGTGCCACCAGCGGAAGCACGTGGTTCAGATAACGGCATGCTTGCAATGCGTTGTTTGGGCGCCAACGCGGCAAGCTTGGTCTTGCCCTCTTCTACGATCCATCCACACCCTATATTCGACTGCTTCGTTCCTCGAACCATACCTCAGACGTTCAATATGGTTTAAAATCAAAACTCAGTATTGTCTGCCGCCTTCCTCCTCCCTTCGCAGATTCGGGGATCGAAGCGCGTTTGAAGCGCATGGACCTCTGATCACAAATTGCGACCACGATCGACTATGCTTACGCATATAACCATTTGCATCGGATTACGCTCTTGATCGAAGCTTGATCCCGCCGGTTAGGATGTGATTGAGTCGGCAGCGGGATGTGCACGTGGCATACGGGTCCCGAACCTGCCAATCTGGCTTCTGTGAATGTGAAAGGCTCTGACTTTTCTTTCGCCACTTGTGTTCAAGCACTCTGCTGCTGCCTCACGTTCGGCCATCGGATCAGTGTCTTCAATCGTCCCCGAGTCCTGCGTCAATCTCGCTGTGGAGACAGACGCTCTGATGGCCCGTCTGCCATCGCTCCCAGGACCAGCCGGGACCTCCCCACACTCTCACGAGAAGCCATGACTGCCATGGCTGGGCATAAAGATTCGACCTGTCGCGCGTGTGCGCGAGTTGCAAGGCGACCATGGGAACATCGACATCTGGTACCCCATTCACTAAAGTGCGCTGTGGTCTGGCGTGGTAGCAGGCATATCCTTCTCACGCATCCACGACGTTGCTACAGAGATCACGCCTGCGCAAACATCGTACACCATGCCTCTCCCGCATCTATGCGAGCGCACGTCCACCCTGACCAAATCCTACGCAAGAAGAGATTATCCCCAGCCGACCAAGGCTTGAACTCTTTGGCATGCTCGCCCCCTAAGAAGAACGCTATTTTCCTCGCCCTCGAAGGCGTGCAGCAGCCCTTGTTAGCTGTAGAGGAATGGCTTCTGTCCACACTGCTCCATTTTCTGCGATTTCGGTTCCATTTTACCTGCCAAACTTTCAAGGACGAGCCTGCAGAAGAATGGCATATCATAGATGGCTTGCCAGCCATCTTATGATTTGAATATTAGCTGACACTATCATTTCCGCAGAGTTCGACCCCACATGTATGCCACTCGCTTGCGTTCATTTGTCTGATCTACGCATGCTTGTACAGGGTTATTTTGTTGCTGAGATGACGCCCCTTTTGAATGCAGGTGCTCTCGCACGGCGCCAAAACATGCAATTCTTGAAACTCTAGTCAAACGTCATCCTCGCATATAGCGAATTCGCTGCGATGCCTCTCAGAGCTCTGGAATATTGTCTTGTTGGCCTCATAGAGACTATTCGCGGTGTCGATCAACCGAAAGCCTTTGTAAAGTACGGCCTCTGGAAGATGTCGAAGAAAACGAAGACAAGCGTGAAACACTAGAATCTCGACCGCTCGCTCTGTTTGAATTATCAGAGCGGCAAACCAGCTGCTCTACTGCTCTCGCCCGTCTTCGGCGTCAAGCCGTCTCTTCCAACATGCCTATTTCAAAGCATGCTCCGCGTTACATCGGAGAGGATTTCCGGCGATGATAGTCGTAGCGATAAGCCTCGTTTCGTGTAGGTTCTAGCAGTTAGTCTAGGCTTCCTCCCGTATTGTGAGAAATTATTTGGTGTTACGCGTTCATCGTAGCCCAATGGCACTCACCATCCGTCTCGTTCTAAACCAGGATATAAGCAATAAACTTGCATTGACATTGCTGACGCTCGTCGCTGGGACTTGCAGTGTCTCGCAAAGGGCCCACTTCCCAGTCCACCGGGTACGTTCCATAGGCATGGCTTGGGACCAATGCCCACCATTGAATCTATTGCTTCGATTATATCTACCAACCAAAATTTGCACATATCAGTCGTATCTCATCAAGGTCTCGCCTGGGGTTCACAATATGGCAGCGGATAACGTGGGGTAATCGCGAAGAAGCTGAAAAATACCACTCAGGGTTTATTAGCTGATTTTCAATTTACGGTGAGTAGAATGCTAGACCCATTTTCAATGACCTGGAGATCAACCTGGAGCGGAAAATCTTTACTATAAGGGCTCTAACAGCTTCGGTAGGTTATGCAACTGCATAGAGGCGGTGAGCTGATTAATTTTTGGTGTATCATATATCATCTATGAGAATAGATCATATAGAGATGAAGGACTAAAGCTTCGTGAGTCTGAAAAATATGAATGTTGGGGTTCAGAATTGAGGTCGGAAGTATTAGTGAATCAGGGCGATGTCGTTTCGATCGCTGAGTCATTCGTCTGTCAGTGTCCCATGCATCGTGTCTGGGGCTTTCTCCTCGCAATGCCATTCGAAGGGCAGTGAATGCCTCATTATCCTCGAGCTTGTCATGAAATCTTTAGTATATCGAATCTGAGTTTGCTATGCCTGCTGTCGCGCCTACTAATTGGCGCGCCAGCACCGCGGCGCGCCCTCATGCAACTCGTCGATTACTGCCTTCGGACCTGGGCGGTCTCTACGCTCGTCTACGTGGAGGCTATGCAGTGCAAGTCTAGAGCAACTTGCCAAACACCGGTTATGCATGTCATTACCGCTTGTGCCCGCCAGTCACAGCCAGCACCGCCCCAAACCCTCATAACCCGAAGAAACGGCTTGCTACGCCGCCGTCCACGCATGTATCTCGGTCTGTTGCATATACTCCTTGTGTATTGATTGTGTGGAAGCGATCCTTCACAAACACTTATAGGTCGTGAAGCGGGTGGGCTTTACAGCTTGTTTTTAGCGCCTGTTGACTGCGGTTTCTTACCGGGGCACTCCTTCTGCCTTATCGCTTTGTACTTTCCCCCGAGGTTACTGCCCAGATTCTCTCCTTATTCGCTACGGCTCTTCATTATTGTCACGGAAGGTTTTTATACGAATGCACAGAATGGTGTGGGTAACTGTGCCCCCTTGCCGCCCATATATGACATCTGCTAAATGATCACCGTTTATTAGGAACACGCTCAATCACACCGCATGCTGTACGTGTTCACAGCCCTTCTCTCCTTGCTTAAATTGTACGAATGTTGAGAACAGTTGAGAAAAGGTTCTCCCAATACCCCGCTTTGCGAATTAGTCGAGTCATTCTTTCCAACATGGCGGTCACATCAATAACAACACCTCCATCACCGACATTCACGCCTACTCCTGACTTAGAGTGCAAGGATCTGCCTCCAATCGCTTTTGCCACCCCATTAGAGCCCAGATTTATCGACAGACTCCGCAAAAACCACTCGGTCCTATGCAAAATTGTCACAATCGCTTCACTGATACCCCTATCATCCGCATTCACACTTCTTCTACTCCTAATAGGACACCTACTCCTTTCTGGGCTTTCACCCAAGGGTGCAACTATCCACACTCTACCCGTCGCAGCATCGGCTGCATCCGGGGCAGTAGGGGGGGCAGTTTGGGCGGGAGTAGGGCTTACATTCACCGGGCTGATATGTCTTCTTTTGGGCCCAATCTCCACCGACATTTTCGAGCACATCGCCACATTCTTCGTATGCGCGTCCGTCTTCACAGCCGGCCCCATAGGGGTGCATATCATGAAGCAGACGTTCGATGGCCATGTTTTGAGCCCCTTGCTCGCAATGGGCGTCTCATTTCTTGCGGCCTGTGCGCTTGCTTTGGCGATCCTTTTAATCACTTTGGTCACTCTCTGCACATCAGAACTTTGTTTTTAAAACAGCCTGTGGATGATATATAAATTTAAACTATACCTATTGTATCCTATACCCTGATGGACGTCTTGTAGCTTAATTTCTCTTTTCTAACGTGTTTTTTTAGTTGTACTTTCCTTCTCAATCTTGCTTTCGTGCGTAGTGTACGCCATCCCTTGTTCGAGCGATAAATTTTTGTATCATAGCGGATGTATACTTTACCTACTACAACATATATTTTCCTTGCTCACGAACCTGCTCCAGGCACGTGGGGCACTTCGAGAGCTTCGTGATGGATGATCCAATTCCTCGTTAGCCGACTACTCCGCCTTTTCGCAGGGACTATACTCATGAGTAAATCTGGGGATATGGTCTTTTTTGACTCCCTGTAAGAACGCAATTCAACTGGACCGAGCACTCTTCTTTACCTCTCTTTAAAATCCTTGCTCGGATGACGAGGCCACTCGCGCTCTGGGCATATCTCTGGCCAGAACCTTATAGATGGCAATCCTAAGCAATTCAATATGAGATATCACCTGGAACTCTTTGTATCTCAGAATTCGGACCCGAAGGAACTCGAATTTTGGATGGAGAGTGATTGGAAGGAGCGTCTTTTGGGTGAAATCGAAGTGCATAAATTCAGCTTACATACTTCTGCCGACGCGTCTATTCGTGATTGCAGCACGTGTCCCAATTCAGCTTGATCGCGTGATCGTTCACCGTGACCTCCGCGCTGGCGACCTCGACGCGACCATATCATGCCCTAACTTGAACAACAACCCTCACCGACTGGATTCGCCACGAAATCAATATTTCTGGACATTACTCATCTTATGATGGACGCTGCACTTTTGCAATCGCTCAATGCTCCCCAACTGAAAGGTACTACTACAATGCGTATAGTTCCTCATACCAGACTAACTATTGCTCCTCAAGCTGTCCAGCATCCCCCAGACACCCCACTTCAAATTCTAGCAGGTCCTGGCTCTGGAAAGACCAAAGTTCTCACTTCCCGAATCGCCCATCTGATCTTGCATCACCGCATCCCCCCGTCATCTATATGCGCGGTTACGTTCACCAACAAGGCCGCGAACGAAATGCGCGAGCGACTCGAGAAGCTCCTAGGCAAGGATCGTACGAGCCAGGTGCAAATGGGCACGTTCCACGCGTTGTGTGCTGGTTTTCTGAGGAAGTGGTGTAGCCGGGCAGAGTTGGGCATCGAGGCAAACTTCACCGTCTGTGACTCAGACGAGAGGCGCGTGATTTTTGAACGCTCTGCTGCTCTATATGCTGACCGGTTCTTAGTAAGAAGATTATTACAAAACTTATGGGCACACACAAATCCTACCTTGAAGCGCGAAACATTAGTCTGAAAGAGGGCACCGTCCTCTCCATGATATCCAAAGCAAAAGCCAAGGGTCAATCACCTGAAGACCTCGCACCCACCGCTTCCACCTCTACCTCTGCCCCCAAGTCCCGCCCGTCCGTTCAAACCGGCGCCATGGAGGCGACCGACATTCAATACGTCGTCGCGCAGGTGTACGACGAATACGAGCGCACCCTGCGCCGCGCCAACGCCCTCGACTTCGATGACCTGCTTGTTTTTGGGCTTAGGCTGTTCAGAGACTATCCAACCTCGGTAGCTTGGTGTAGACACGTCCTAGTCGATGAATTGTGAGTGTGCTCACCCTTCCCAGGCTCTGTGTTGGCTGATTGTATGCGGGGCTCCATATAGTCAGGACACGAACATTACGCAGTACGAGCTCATGCGACATATAGCTGCTGCCCATGGGTGCGTCACGGTAGTTGGAGATCCTGATCAGTCCAGTGTGTCTATTCTATCACATCTGACCGCGAACTCTTGCGCTAATCTCGAGCTCTTCAAAGTATATGGATGGCGCTCGGCTGAAATCGAAAACCTCTCAAAGATGCGCAAAGGTGATCCTTGCCCTCCTTCCCTGTCCAGTCAAAATTTAATCCTAAGCCCACGCATAGACTTCTTATCTACTGAGCAGATCTTCCTCGAACAGAACTACCGCTCCACCGGCTCTATCCTTGCCGCAAGCCTCGCCATCGTTGCTCAAGGTAAGTTATCTAACTTCGTGTTTCATGAGTCCGAATAAGATCATGACAAGTCTGCAACAGATAAGGCTCGCATACCAAAATCGTTGCACACCGCGCACCCTGCAGGGCCCACGCCCGTGCTACGCGCATTTGCGGAGGAGGCACACGAGGCCACATTCATCGCGCTGGAGATCAAGCGACTTGTCGCGGCGAGTGGGGGTATGTTGGGATGGAAGGATTTTGTCGTGCTTCGTGAGTCGCCGTTTACTTGCACAAGGAAGCTTTGTAACTGACTTCTACTTCTATCACGACCTCTTCAGTTCGTTTCACGGCACTTTCGCGGTCTATCGAAAGCGCGCTGCAGAGGGAGGGTATATTGAGTAGAGTGTTGGGTGGTCACAAATTCTTTGAGCGCGCTGAAGTATATTTCTGCCCGCTTGCTATACTCGATGTGGACACTGACACGATATTTGTCGCTTGGTAGGTCAAGGATCTTCTGGCATATTTGCAGATAGTCGACAACCCACAATTCGTACCCGCTTTTTCGCGAGCGATTAACACCCCTGGTCGAGGGATTGGAGACAAGGTATCTCTATTTCACTGACTCCCCCCTCTTCTCGGGACGCTGATCGCTTCTCCAGACATTAGGGGAAATCCTAGTCAGGGCAGGCCAGCTGGGCATGTCCCCGCTGGCAGTCGTAGAGCGTATATACGACGGGCGGATTCCTGATGTAAAGCCGCCGGTGAGGAAGAAAGTCAAAGGGTTCGTTGAACCTATACGGGTGCTGCGGAAGCTTGCTGAGGAAGTGAGGTTTCGAACCATGTATTCCACCCTTTCCTGCTGATTATAATATGGCGCGACAGGGTATATCTCCTGCGGACCTTATCCGCCGGTTGTTGGATCTGATCGATTACGAGGACTATCTCAAACATAAAGACCCGGAGTGGGCGACGCGTTGGGAGAACGTGCAGGAGCTCATCAACTTTGCGAGCGAGGCTTCAAGTCAGGAGCCCGAGGAAATGGGAGACAAGACGCCCACGTACGTATTTAATAATCGGTGAATCAGCGGAAGGTGGTTAAATTCAACGATTTGCGATAGGGAAAATGAGGGGCAAACACCTCTACGGGCGTTCTTACAAGACTCTATGCTATCATCGGCTGGTGACGATGATGACGGCACGAAAGAGGTATTCGTCTTTGTATCTGAAACTCCACGTTGCTGACGATTTGCAGAAAGTGACTATCTCCACTTGCCACGCTGCTAAGGGCCTCGAGTGGCCTGTGGTCATGGTTCCGGCTGGTGAGATCGTTCTCAGTGTATTTTATTCAATGCTTATGGGCTCTTGTTTCAGTGGAGCAGGGAACATTCCCGTTCTATCGAACTGACGACGTGGAAGAAGAGAGGTAAATTTCTCCATTTGTTCATTCTTGGACCAGTTGCTGATATTCACGCGACAGGCGACTACTGTATGTCGCGTGCACCCGCGCACAGGGACTTCTATATCTCACGCATGCCTTAAAACGGCGAGTTGGAGGTGAAACCAAAAGCAAGAACTTGTCCGAATTCATATCTGCCATTGATGGCCGCCAGGTAAGCATATCGACTTCGACCCCCTTCCGTGAGATATCTGACTGCGCTCTAAGGCCCTCTTCAATACTGCTCTGCCTGTGCTATCTAAAGGTGAACGATCGTTGCTCTCGCAAGTGTTGAGTCGACCTATGGTTCCTGAAGGAGAAGTGCAAAAGTGTCTAGACGAATTGTAAGATCTATAAGGTTACATTTATAGCGGGTCTCTAACCTATCTGCTTTAGTAACCGTACGAACCGCTGTCACTCAATGGTACTTCAAGACATGGCCGCTCCAATAGTGATATCTGGCCAACTCAGCACATCGTGGAATGGAACGGCAGAGTTCTATAAGCCTAGCGCGTTGATATCAACTGCACAACCCTTGGCTCTTTCTGTTCTTGTTCCGACCCTGGCTCCAATAGGTGCTAGAGGTGCCAACACGGTTTCCACAAGGCAGGGTAGCTCCTCGGTGGTGAATGCAACTCAGCCTGTTCGCAACAATACGATGTCGAAACCACTTGACCAAGGACGGCAGCTCACGTCTGAGAATCGGGACCACGCATTGAAAACCTCAACACGCCAAGCCAGTACCCTGGCAGCGATGCATAGGGCGGTAGATCACTCAACTCAACAATCATTAAGCTCAGACCAAACAACCTCGGATGGCTCCTCCCCGGCTGGAGTGTGTACAGGTTTGAAGCGGAGGTTAGGCATGGGGAGAGGTGCGAGTGGATATCCAAACAAGAAGTTCAAGACACCAGGTGGATAAAAACCTCGCGCTTCATAAGTAATCTTCTTGGAACTCCAGTTGACTGCAAACATCCAAATTGTTGGAAGCAGACTCTATAGAGGCAGTACCACTACGGTACGAAGTGTATATTTATAATTCGGATAACATGCTGGACAATATCATACATAATCGCAACTTACCTGCCAACTCGCTATCAAGTCACCCGAACGTCCAAGCGACGTTCGCCTATCGCCACTCAGCCAATGCCGATACCAAGAAACAAAATCTGGGAGTTCAAAGTTAGTGCTGGCCTTCGCAGTCGGTGTGGATATCTCACCGATCCGAGATGGCATACTTCACTTGGTGCACCACTTAATACTCTATTATGTGCACCGCCTGTACTCGAGTACATGATGCCCAGGCCCCTTTGAGACACTGGAGGTATAGATCCATATGCCATATCTCTGTTGCATTATTCGAGCGGTAACAAGCTGGTTGAGAATATGACACTGGATGGAACGTGCGTCTTTTCAGGAGGATAGCCCTTCGTATTTGCTGAAGAAATTTTCAGCCGTTTCTATCTCGGTTTAGGGAAGTGCGATAGCGCGTAGGCGAGGCCAAATTTCGACTGTAGAGGATTAGGTTGACCTTATCTAGCAGATGGGTTTATTGTGCTAAACACCAATGGAGGAAGGAAACGTGAGGAGGAACACAGTCGTTTAGCGAGGGGAACCAGAGGCAAGAGGCAAGAAGAACTATGAGTAAAAACGCCGACAGCCGTGCTGGACGTTGGCTTTGACCACCTTCTAATATCTTTATCTTCCGATATGCACGATGGGCAACGCGGATAGTGAATGTAACCGGTAAGAACCGAGCCGGTTACTTCACTGTAGCGTGATGCCCGAATTTATACAAATCTTATCAATCAGGTGGCGAAGACTGGTGCTTCCCCGTCCCCGGAAGGCGGCCCCGGCTCAGTGCGCGTTGGGCACTTTCCCGCTGGTGTAGATATCCAGCAACATGGAAGTGGAAAAGCTTTCTGGGCAGAAACTGTCGAGGAATCCGATGACTCTGGAGTCTGGGGTGTTGAGTGCGGCTTCCCGACAGTAACATGCCACTTGGCAGAAGAAGTTCCAAACATTCGCCTTCCACGGAGGTCAACCTCGCGGGGAGTGACCTTGCAAAATAGCTGCCAGTACCGTGGTGGGGGTGCAGCCGAGTTCAAGAACGTCTAAGTTATTGTGGACATATCCCGAGCTTCCGCATCTGGAGGTATTTCTGGAGGACTGACGTAGCGGATGAGAACCATGAGCTCATGGAGGGAGCGAGAACGTTCTCTGGGATCCGAAGGAGCGTGTACGCGCAAGGCAACGATGCATTGCAGATAATAGGTAGCTTAGCTTCACAAGAAATTTTACTGATCTTTAAAACCCTGGTTCTAATACTGCAGCGTGCTTAAGAAGCAGAGGCCCATCAATCCTAAGAAGCTAAAGAGGACGGGTGGTTAGCATTGTTCAAGCAATTCTTTGCATTAGAGAGAAGAGAAGGTTCAGAAGTCAAAGTATCCTCAGACCCGAAGGTTTAGGAAGTCTAACATGCGATGTGACTGAACGGCACGAGGCCCATCATGACAGCAATACAAGATTGTAAGACTCACCAAACGCAAGAACGAGCTGATGTCCTGAGCAAGCCTGAGTCGCAACGCCGAGGCACCGTGGCTGTTGACAAAGAGCAAGGAAAAGATGAGAGACTCTTCCGGATCAATGGCTTGGACAACATCCGTTGCACCACAACGCCACCGAATTACTTCACCCTCTGGCCTCGAGGCGACATGAGGCTCTACTTGTACACCTAAAGATGGGATTTGTGACCGGGGTCGTGTTATGGGGATCAGATTGTTATGTGATTCATCGATTATCGTGTCACGGCAAGGGAACCAGGGGAAGTTATTCGATCTCTGCGGCACCACGGCTACAATGTACAGGACCAACTGCTTTCTTTTCTTTCTCCTACCATCTCGCTTTGTATTCTGACCCTTCCCGCGACGCACTGAGGAGCTCTTGACAGCGTCAGACGTCGCTTGCTTCATCTCAACCGATAACACCGAGAACGCAGCACAACCTCGTGTCATTCTTCAGGTTTCACAGGAAGGGAGGCCCATTCCGGTCTTCTACATACCCTCCACGACTGCATTACTACTACTCCTTGCTGTCGTCAGAGCCCCCCTCAATTCTCCTTTATTCTCGACTTGATGGACGATCAGAGTACTAAAGACTCCTTCGCCTGCTGGGACGGCTTCGATGTAATGTTCGATCGCGCTATGGCTCCTGGCACCACTACAGACCACGACTCCCCCAGTCGCTCCCCATCCACATACGAGCGTCCCCCTAGTATGACCCCATCCCGACCCAACCCTCAGCAAGACTCCTCCGAGGACTCGATGGGCCCACTCACACCTGTGGACCGGGACTACGAGAGTCTTGGCCAATTGTGGGATACGCTGCGGGAAAAGAAAGCTCGGCAAATGGCCAAGGAGACTCCGAAAGTCAAATCCCTCGAGGAAGTCGGGGTTGGCAGTACCTCGAGGGAATATGAGCGAGAGTCGCTGCCCATGAGCCCGCCGCGCGGAATGGGCCAGTCTCAACAGCTGTATCATGACCGGGAGCGGCCGGCAATGGCTCCCGCGAGTCCTAGATCGGAAGATATACTGAAGCAAGACCCGAAGGGTCAGCCTAAGCTCAAGAAGCGGAAGTCAATGTGAGTACTATTGTCCTCCATTTCGCTTCACCCTCTAAGTGATGTTTTTTCAGAGCCACCCTGCGGGAATCACACGATGGCCGCATGATAACCGCCACCTTCGACCTCCCTGGCATAAAAAAGAACCAAGTGCACGTCTCATATAGAGGGCACTATCTCATCGTCGACTGGGAGACCGTCAAGGTCACAGAGCACGAAGAAAATGGGAAAATCATCAGGGAGCACAAAGAGAAAAAGTATAGCCGAACTCTTCCTATGCCCGAAGGCACCCGAGTACGTCGTCCCCTTGCGCCTTTTGATGTACCTTGGTCTGACTTCACTTGCACAGTTTGAAGAAGTGCGCGCGTCAATGGACGGGCGGCATCTGATCCTCATCTACCCAAATATGAGGCCAATGCGCGTCGAGCCCCGGCGCACGGTGACTGACCCGATGTAGGCCGCCGACCCGGGTCAGGCTGCATATCTATGTTATTCTGACAGCGGCGGGGCGACGAGGGGCACGCCGCGATGCAAAAATTCGCTGGCCGCAGTGCGGCCGCGTGGACGAGCATGTGTTGTGGCACCTGTATTATGCTGTGCGTGGAGGGGACGGGCAAGACCCGGTCACCCAGGGCTCGACCCGCAGCATCGATTTGGAATGAAATGGAAGGATAGGAAAGGACGGACTGGTTTGTACCCTCTGCGATGTTTGTTTGCTTTACTCATGATGTATCGTGTTTCCTTGTGTTGGTCTCATAGAGTATACCCCATGCCTAGGCTCTTGTATGATATTTTATTACATTTCACATTTACATTTCACATTGATATATCTCCTTATGACCAGTAACTTCCGGTTTGTAAATGTCATAAGCAGTCCGCGCATTGCTGGAACTTAGCCCTGCTTCGGACAGCTGCTATCGTGTCGAAATGCACGGCTTCAAGCAGCTCCTTGAGTTCACGTGTGACATAGCGAGTCTGGTGACCGAGTTATCTTACCGCTTCACGCCTCTGCGAAGTGGGTTGTCTAAGGTCACACAAGTTACGTGCACCGAACCTGTTCTCGCAAGACCAGCTACAGCATTACGATTCGCATGGATAAAATAAGTAGCTTACAAGTGCGGAGGTGGCGCGTCATGTGTGGGTTACATGTCCTCCGCGCCCCATTGGTAGCTTTCCAAGCCCTTCCGTTTCCGCTCATTTGCTGTCTGGAATAATTTCTTTTCGAAACCATTTCCTCTATCTTAACGAAGAGTAATTAAACAGTCAGTTGGCCCGTCTATCTGACAAGAAAAGCAAGACTTACCAACACCATCCCATCTGTAGCCTGGTCTTATTCCAAACCGATTTGGCGGAGGGGGTGGACCAGCGTATTGCGGTTTTCGAGGACCTTTCTGAGTCTTTTTCTGTTGACATGTCGAAATTAGCCAAAGTACACATTTTGAAAAGCAATGTACCCACAGATAAGAAGGCGGCAGCAGGGTCATTCCATCTATCCTGTGCCTTAAGATCCTCATTTAGGTCCTTATCGTCGGCATATCTCGCGAAACCTCTCGTCTTCTGCTTCTCCAATTCCAGCCTTCTCTTCTCCTGCTCTTCGCGTTGTACCAGGCCCTTGCCCCATTCCATCTTCTGTGCCTCTTTTTCTTCTTTCTCCCTCTTCTTGCGCGCTGCCTCCGCTTTCGCGGCTTTGGTGTCAATCACCCTCCCAGAAGCATCACGATATATCGTCTCCTGCGCGGCTTCGGCCTCCTCTTGCGTCACCTCTGGGGTCTTGCCTTTGCTCTTTGGTAGCGCTTTCCGAAGTTGGTCTGCGGTCAGAAGACCGCCAGTAAACGGAGTATCCACCACAGTCGGTTCTTCATCAGCTGGTGGTGGAGTCTCCTCCTTGATCCCAGGCTGGATGGTCGTCCAGGTCGTCTGTTCTTCACCTGCAACGCGGCGCTTCTTGAAGCCTCTGTCCTTCTCCACCACAGCTTCAGATAATTCATCTTCAGGCTCCGCCTGGTCTTCGTCCCCCCATCCACCGTCCCCGTCGACGATCATAGCAGAACCAGATGCGGAACTCGCAGCAGTAGCTAACGCGTCAGCTTTGCGCTTCTTTTTCTTCTTTGGGGCCGCACGCGCGAGTATCGCGTCAGCTTTGGGACCAGACATATATTTTTGCGCAAGGTAGGCTTGCATAGACATAGCGATATAGACGTATGGTGAGCAGGTCGGGTCGATGGTCGGGGTAGGAAATAGAAAGGGGCTAGCCTTTTTGGGGCCATTATACTGACCTTAGACTTAGATCACATGATTCAGACTTCCCTTGCAATTTGAATACTTAAGAATTTGCCATGGGCTCGTTCGCTGAATTTTGTGATAATTAGCATGTCTGAAAAAGATGAATTTGCCAAAGAGAATATTTTGATGACCGCATTTCAGATTGTATTCGACTCAGTTACGCGTGCTCTCGTGATCTTTCCTTGAAAACATCTCAAGCTGGCAATCAGCCATATTCATGATCCATTCATGCTACTCAGAAGTACAATCATCCAGATGAATGGGCCAAAGAGATTTGTGCGGAGTCAATGCGTCGTGGACGTACCACCGCCACATCGACCTCGTACCAAAGGCTCTTGCGAGAGCTTTTGCTCCTTCTTCTCGATGGACCCTCGGACACGCATGTCCGAGGTTTCTTTCCCCCGCCCACCGTCCCTTTTTAGCACTACTGTTCGCATTAGCCCGCTTATTTCAGTAGTATACCTGCATTTTCCGCCTGTATGCTGGCTCGTGGATGCTCCCAGTAGCGCTCACGAGAGCATTTGAGCCGTGGCCCCTCGAATCGCGCCGTCATCCATTCATGCTACTCAGAAGTACAATCGTTGAGATGACATCCCTACCGCTTAGCAACTTTATAAACTAGGGACTAGAGTAATTATCGAGCTCCGAAGAATGCCAGTCACTTCGACGCTATCCAACAAGAGCTTCGACTCCGTATCTGTGATTGCCCGAGGAGCCTATTGGGCTTGACGAAAGAACGACTTGACTCTTCTGAGGCTGCAGAGCGGAAAGAATCTCAGATATGGCTGTTTCGTCTGAGGGAATGGTAGGCGCTTGCAAGGATACATGCGAAGAGATGTTCACAAGAGTCGCCTGAGGTGAAGCAGCAGGAAAACAATCCTGAAGTAATGTTTGAAAGCGTCCGCTTGATGACTTCTTGAGAACCTTCATCATCAACTGAGAGTCAGCGGTAAGAGTTTGCGTCAGAGCAGGTGTATTTGGAGAAAAGGTCTGCGATTGAGTGTTTGCGGAAATGATGGGCCCGATAGCTCGCAGCAAATCAAGTGGTTGTAGCAAAAGGTTAGATTGAGATTCTTGCGGAGTACTGATTCGCTTGCTCCGCCTTTTTCTACGTTTTTCGGAGGATCCAGAGGACGCGAATTCTTGTCGCCGAGTCGCACTACGTGCAGTTTCCATGAAGCCACCAAGAAAGGATGCCAGAGCTCTCAGGGGCTTCTTCTCAACGGAATTGGTATCTGCGGACAGGGAAGATGTGGCTTCTTTGAGAGAGTCGGAGTAAGCAAAGCGAGATTCAGCGTAAACATCGATAGAAGCGATGGGGGTCGGAGCAAGAAGGACATGCGCAAGAGGAGAACAGTTCGCATCAAGCGCAGGCGGACTCAGCGATGTACATCTATCGACAGGCTCGGTCCCATGGTCAGAAGATGTCTGTGATGAGAATGTGACTCGCTTTGTGCGGGTGTCTGAAGGTTGAACGAAAGGAACAAGGCGTAGAATTGGATGAGTTTGTGGCCTGGAGCCAGAACCATGGGGAAGTTTTAGGAGCTTTGGGGTCTCCGATGATACGGGCCTGGTAAATATTTAGCGAGAAGTGGCGCGTTTAAAAAATGAACACTGACACGTTTGGGTTCGATTTGGAAAAACAACTTGCTTTGGCGTCGAGCAAAGGAACGAAAGCGAGGGGTACACGGGTAGGACTGAGCTTTGTCGCAGGGAAGTAGCGTCGCGTAGGTTCTTGACGAGCAGATCTAAATGGTTGACTAGCCATTTTCCATTCCGTCACAGGCTTGCGTCTGGAGGGTTGGGTAGAAAGCGCAGTTTCAGGAGAGGTAGAAAACGTAGTTTGGAGGGAAGGTATTCTTCTGAGGTTGACAAGGGTTGATGGTGGTCGGTTTCGAGAACCACGGGCAAGGGGAGAGGGTACTTTTTCTCGAAAGACAAGAGCGCGACGAGAGCTTGATTCGGCTGCTAATGACGAACTACTCCTGCGCAAGAGCCGGTTAGCTGGATGACCATGTGCTCGTACGGAAGCACGGGTCAGTCGCTCAGAGATTTTCACCCGCTTTCTTCGTAATGAATTGCTTTCTGGCGTGACTTCGATAATGGGTGAAGAGGGTACGTCTGTTAATGCGCTCCCTTTGAAGTCGAGGCGGTAGTGTGAATCGAATGATCGCAATGAAGAGATGAAATCAGAAAAGACATACCTTGATAGTCGGTATCACTTTCTCTTCTGAGAGCAGCAACGACACGTTGCCTTCTCTTGCCATAAACTTTTGTACGACTTTTCTCCGCTGAACGCCTTAGAAATGTCTCCACAGTCAGGCACTCGGGGGCCGGTTCGCTCACGAGTTCTGTGTTTTGGGATGGTGTATGCGATCTAGAGTGTGCCGAGGGCAGATCAGTTGTCTTCGTTGAATCTTTGGTATCAAACGGAGTCGGCGTCGTTCCAAAGCGAGGCTCGTGGGCCCGTGAAGGATCCGCATATACACCAAGACAAGGGTCAATGGCTTGAGCTCTTTTGCGTTTCCTCATTATCTATCTTTCGTTGAGAACATATCAGTACTTTCTAAGGCCTTGTGCTTACCTTGATACTCTCGTCGGCCATGACTTACGGATGTGTCAATGAAGATTGGAAGATGAAACGAGAAAAGCGCCGAAATCTCCACTAATCATGCACCAGTGAGCGCTTGTTGGCGTTGAGTCTTCGATATTCAATTCGTGGCGCTGGCCAATGACCGACGCCGATATCATGATGACTTCGCCCACTTCCACTCATTATCTAGTGTAGCGTATTTGGTCGTTCGTCGATACGCTTGATATATTAATATTAGTATTTATTGATATGATGGTATCGAGAATTTATTAGAAAGTATCCTTTGTGATGCTCAAAATACATGATTCAAAATCCACTTCTACTCTTCGCACTGTTACACATACACATCTGGGAAAGGTGATACCTCATGCTGGTGGCAATCCAGCCAATTCTTCCTTCAACCGCTTCAATTCCTCGACAGCTTTGGAAATCTGATCATCAACCTCCGATGTCTTGGGAGTCTGGCCTTTGAGCGAGCGTACAAGCGATCCTTGCTCGGCAATTTTCGCTTCAAGTGCCACTGCCTCTGGAGATTTGGGACCCACATCGACCACAGGCTTAGCCGCAGCCTTCTTCGCAGCGGCAGCCTTTCTCTTTGACAACGCCGGTGTAGGCGCTTCTTCTGAGCCACCTCCCTCAATGCCGCCAAACTTAGCCCGGAATTTGTCAGCCATCTTCTCGTCAATGGTCTTGAAAAGATGTGCAGGAGTGCCGATCTTGTGGCCGGATAGTATGTCATTCGACAGTACCGTGGGGACAACGCGGGCAGGGGCATCCAGCTGTTCGAGGATCGACTCCGAGGTTGCAGGCATGAAGGGGTATATGAGCGCGGAGAGGACGTAAATGAGGTTTACGGCGCGAGAAATGACTTGCGCACAGCGCGATGGATTCGTCTTCATAAGAGCGTCGTTCAAGCCCGACGATTGGAGGTAGAGATTGCCACGATTTGAGATGTGCATGATGACCTGCAGACCAAGTCGAAGCTTTACGGCCTCCATAGCCTCGATGTATTCTTTAAGCAAAGAATTGACATCGGAGATGAAGTCGGCATCCAGGGGGTCGTTTGGCGATAATGGGCCAGGGGCATCCCCACTCTCGGGTATCGCGCTGGCGTACTTTGAGGAGACAAACTTGAGAGCTCGATTGACGAAGTTGCCGAAGCTGTGGCAACATTTGAGTACAATGAATATGAAAGGGGTTGAGAACCTACTTATTTAACAAAACGTTGTTGTTTGCCGCAATCTAAGTGAATGTTGATGAGATTGTAGCAAGAATTATAGACATTACTTACGCAGTCGGCCCACGAAAACATAGAATCAGCGGTCTCAGGACGCGTCGAAAGTAGGTAGTATCGCCATACAGATGCAGGTATTCCGGTATCTTTGGCTGCCGGTCCGAATACCCCACGATTCTTGCTCTTTGAGAATTTGCCGCCTTCGTAGTTGAGATATTCTGGATCATTTCTATTAGGGCATACTTATCAATATGTCAACAGATTTGAGACATACCAGTCGTGGACAGATGATGTAGTGTCGTCCAGTCACGGCCATCTCCGAGCAGCATGGATGGGAAGTAGAGTGTGTGGAAGTAGACGTTGTCTTTGCCCATGAATTGGTACAGGCGGACGTTTTGCTGGTTGAACCACCATTGCTTCCATTCAGGAGTATAATTGGCGGTAATGCTCACATATCCAATCGGCGCATCAAACTGTACATGGTTTCAGTTTCGTTTAAGGAAACTTGAGGATTGTTTGAATAGGTACTTACCCACACATCTAAACGATACATTAGTTGCGATCTCTATGGCGAGAAAGACGGGTCACTCACATAGAACTTTGCCCTTCATGCTCTGATCTCCTCCTTCCTTGATTGGCACAGGAACGCCCCATGTCAAGTCCCTCGTCACCGGGGTAGGTCTGAGCCCGCCTTTCGCACGGGCGTCTATGATCTCTCCATCGGCGTTGATCACGGCGTTTGGAGACCACTTCCCTTCCTTCCAAGACTTCTTGGCCCATACCTCCCAGCGTGGCTGGACTGCATCGAGCTTGAAGTACATATGGGAAGAGGTGCGGGGGACCACATTGTGCGCTTTGTTTATGATACACCGAGGCTTCAGGAGCTCTATGGCATCAAGTGTGCGTGCACAGCCATCGCATTGGTCGCCTCGCGCGTCCTTGACGCTACATTTAGCAT
>JACXVL010000350.1:59802-70166 GCA_014898675.1 Athelia sp. TMB
GCCAGTGGATTTGTGCTAGGAGAGGGGGTTATCAGTATTGTGTCTTTGATACTGAGGACATCGGGTGTGGGTGTAATTAGTTGCGTTGGATGTAGTCCGGGGCTCTGCGGAGGCTGCCCCGTATAAATAGCAATATGCGACGAGGCCCTTGTTGCTCGGCATTAAGCGCAGAGTTGGCGCGGAGAGGAAGCCATGATTTTGCGAAACGAACAAACATGAAAATCGAATGAAGGCGGCTGCTTACGCGTCAAATGCTGACTCTGACGCTTGGGAACTTACAGCGCTCACTGGTTCCGGGCGCCTATTTACAGCTCTCAATCGATTACCATGCTCGGAAGATGGAACACGAAATAGATCCAAATGAATCGTGAGCAAGTCTTGTTACTCTGTAGTTATATCTTACCAACTTGCCTGCAGGCCAACCAGTGCGACAGCGATCGTGAAAGCTCGGATTTCCGGTGCGTGCTCGACAATCCTGGTTTAGTTTAGCAGGATTGAAGACTTCCTCCGATCGTGCAGATATTAGGTGCACTCAACTCACGAGAAAAACCTGGTGGAAGAAGCCATTCTATGTGAAAGTGTCCCTCGACGGTCAGAAGCCCTTCCAAACAAAATTTCTCAAGGGGGACTCCGACCTCTCATGGGATGATACATTTACTTTGTGAGTGGCGACTACTGATTATCGCAAATGCACTAAGATAGGCCTGGCAGCGAAGCCCCGTGCTCGTCTAGCATCAAGTTCCAACTCTTCGAACATCGCATCCTTCACAAAACGAAAGAAATCGGTGGAGTGGAGGCCGTTGTTCAATCTCTTTCCAGAGGGAGCTCTCCTGGTAAAACTTTTCTTGGGCGTTTCATTCCTCCTTTTGACTATCTTCACTCCATTAGACAACTCTCTCGAGCTTTGGAAAGCTGACAACGCTGGTGTGCTACGAAATTTATCTACTTTTATATCGTTCACACTGTCAGCTATCTCGGAAGACGCGAATGTTGGCCATCTCCGTGAGGAAGAGGCAATTCGGCAAGCACGTGAGGGCTTGGACAAGATGAATATCGCTCCGTCGGCGTTGGGGAAGGCTCAGTTAGTGTCCCTTATAGGTCGTGACGCGCTGGATTCCGCCAGATCTTTCGAGGATATCTGGGGCTCGGTCCTGGGGAAACTGGAGTCATTCACGGCGATACTTGATCATTTATCTGCCGTGAGACCAATTGATCAAACATTTCCAAGTCTTAAGCGATAACCAAAATGATCAGATCCACCCCTATGCGCAGACGGCATGTTTTATACTATCAGTTGTACCCAAGGTTTGCCTGTTTACCTTTTATAAATTGCCAACATAGTTACCAATGCCAGACAAACAGGCTATCATCGCTCAGAAAAATCGTGACGATGCTATGTTCCATCTGATGGAGACCATTGACGACGCACATTCATTTGTGTCGGACACTGAGCCTACAGAATTGATTAGGACACATCCGGAAATCCTTCGCACTCTGATGTCTTTGACAGTCGAATGTGCTTATCTCATTCGTGACTACACCGTCGACAAAAGCTTTTGTGAGTTACTAAGCGTTATATACTTCAGCCGTCATCTGATAAATCTCTTGCAGGGACGAGGATCTCCAATCTCACGCTGGCTGGGGTCGAATTCAAGATCCAGCAATACGAGGAGAAGTTCAAAGAAATCAAAGGACGGTTCAACGAACGCGGGATTGTTCAAATTGACATTATGCTTCTGCGCTGTTTGGAGCAAATGCAGAGCGTCCAGACCGTCATAAATCAGATACAGAGCCAGAGTGAGTGCACCTTACCTTCGCGCTGCACTAGGCTGATTCTATCGCAGCCATAACCCAGACAATTAACGACCTGCCTTACGCCGACGGCGCTGGGTTCGATCCGGACAAAACATGCATACCGATGACTCGTGAATTCGTTTTAAACGAGCTTCATCGATGGATCAACGAACGCGATGGCGATGATGTTCCGCAACTCTTGGTCCTCACAGGTGTTCCCGGGTTTGGGAAATCCGCAATCGCAAACACCCTCGCCCAGCACTACCGCAAGGTGAACAGACTGGGGTCGTTCGTTTCCTTCAGTCGGACAGACCAGACGCGACGGCACCCAGGAAATCTTCTGAGTACTATCTCTCGGGACGTCGCTGACCTCGATCCGCATTGGAGGGTGGCGCTCTGTGATGTGGTCCAGAAGGAACGATCTCTAGCCAAGGGTGGATCACCGATGCGACAGATGGAAGAACTTGTACTTGGCCCGGCAAAATCTCTGACAATTACCGGCCCCGTGGTCATTATTGTAGATGCGCTAGATGAGAGCGGAGACGCGACCGCTCGCGAATCTCTTCTCCGAGTGCTGTCTCAATACGCCTCCGCACTGCCTCGCAACTTTCGTGTTCTAGTGACAGCGCGCCCAGAAAACGACATCGTTAGAGCATTTCACAACAAACACCCGCATATTCAGCAAAGGCGTCTGGACACCATGGACTTAGCTACTATCGACCTTGATATCGCCGCATTTATAGAGCACCGACTTGCTCCCGTCAGTGAAGCCCTGGACAAGGAGTGGCTGTTTAGGGAGCGATGGCTTCATATGCTGGTCACGGGGTCAGGCCATGTCTTCCAGTGGGCCGCCACTACTTGTCGTGCCATAACCGAAGCCGAAGAGCAGGGTGTTGTCTACGTGACAGGGCTCATCACCGAGATTTTGAAAGCCGGAGAGAAGTTGGATGACTTATACAGGCTCATTCTTTGCCGGAAATTTCCAGAACGAGATACTGTTGCCCTATGTCGGTTCAAGCGTGTGCTAGGTTGCATCTTGGCAGCTAAAGCGCCGCTATCCAAGCGTGACCTCATGGAGCTGTGCTGCGAAGAGGACGACAGGGATTATGTTCAATACGTTCTGGCACCCCTCGATTCCTTATTAAACGGTGTTAGCGATGACAGCCCCATCACTGCTCGGCACACATCATTCTTTGATTTCTTAATCGCCGAGGACCGTAGCTTGTCTTACTTTATTGATCCAACACAACACGACCAACACTTCGTCGGCCCATGTCTGCGAATTCTGAGCTCTGGACTTAGATACAATATTTGCGAGATGCCCTCTTCGCACATAACCAATGCAGCTCTCATTGATCTACCTGATCGTGTGGCAAAATTCATTGGACCCGTTCTAGCATATGCCACTCGTTTTCTTGGTCGGCACCTGGAGAACACTCCATATGATCGGAAGATCCTCGAAGCTCTCCGAGCGCTCTTTAATGAACGGCTACTTTACTGGCTCGAAGTGCTGAGTCTGCTCAAGCAGATGAGCGCGGCATCGAAATTGTTTACTTCGATTCGAGCATGGGTGCAGGTGAGTATTATGTGGTGAAACGAAGTTCAAACGCTGACCATCACCTTCCAGACCCACGACGTCGATCTTTTTGTCTTTGTTAGTGATGTGGTTCGATTTGTAAGAACATTTGCGCTTCCCATCGCCCACAGTGCACCCCACATCTACTTATCGGCCCTTCCATTTGCGCCAAGCCTGTCGCTTGTGTCCCAAACATATCTCCCACAATATGCATCTACCGTGCGCTTGAAAGTAGGGAAATTGGATCAGTGGCCAGCGATTATCAAAACTTTTGAAGGACACGCTGACGGTGTCTTGGCCGTTGCGTACTCGCCAAACGGAAAGAGAATTGCCTCAGGGTCTTGGGACGGGACCATTCGGGTGTGGGACGCAGAGATAGGTGAAGCAGTGGGGGCCCCCTTTCGAGGACACCGTGAGGCTGTTACATCCATTGCGTATTCACCAAGTGGAGATCGCATAGTCTCTGGATCCGCGGACACCACGATAAGAGTCTGGGGCTCAGAGACTGGCGAACAGGTGCTATTGCTGCTAAACCACAACGGCGAAGTCAATTGCGTTGCTTACTCTCCAGACGGAACACATATCATCTCAAGCTCAGACGACGGCACTATTCTCATTTGGGATGCACAGTCTGGCGAGATTACCAGGAAGCCAATCAAAGGGCATACTGGTATGATAATGTCTGTCGCGTACTCGCCGGACGGATTACATATCGTTGCCGACCAAGGCAACACCGTTAGTAGATGGCACGCGGAGACCGGTGAAGCCGTGGGGGCGCCACTTGAAGGGCACAGCGGTGCAGTCTACTGTGTCGTGTACTCGCCGGACGGTACAAGCATTGCCTCTTGCTCCACGGACAACACAATACGGCTCTGGGATACTCAGACCACACAGGTCGTGAGGGTGCTGGAAGGACATACCAATATCGTCTCGTATCTGGCGTATTCCCCAGATGGAGCGCAACTTGTCTCTGTCTCTGGTGATAAGACAGTTCGTGTATGGGATGTCAAGACGGGCAAACCGGCGGGGGCGCCATTGGAAGGACATGCCAGTTGGGTCCTCTCTGTCGCCTACTCACCAGATGGAACGCACATCGTCTCCGGATCAAGTGATGGTACACTCCGAGTATGGGATACGGAAGCCGTAGGATTGCAAGCGGCGAGAGCAGCACTGCAAGGATCCCCAAACCGCTTCTTATCTATAGCTTATTCGCCAGATGGCACCAGCATCGTCTCAAGCAGTCGAGAGGGGAATATTCAGATATGGGACGTGATTACTGGACATGTGACACGATCAATTTCGGGACATCGTGGGGAAGTCAGCGCCGTCTCATACTCACCGGACGGAGCCCATATTGTCTCGGGATCTGCTGACGGCACAACTCAGGTTTGGGATGCTTTGACCGGCGAGGCAGCGCTCGTGCCCCTCAAAAGTCACCGTGGCGCCGTCATGGCCGCTGCATACTCGCCAGACGGTTCGCAGATCGTCTCCGCTTCCTCTGATGGGACAATGCAGATATGGGACGCAAAGAATGGCGAGGCTTTGGGAAAGTCATTCGAAGTGCAAGGTCATGTTGTTTTGACCGTCGCATATTCACCAAATGGGACGCAGATCGTCTCAGGATCGGACGATTGGACACTTCGGATATGGGATGTTAAGAACGGCGAAAAAGTGAGGATGCTCGACGGGCACAAAGGTGATATCAATTGTGTTTCATACTCGCCAGACGGGACGCGCATCGTATCAGGCTCTTCAGACAAAACACTTCGCATGTGGGACGCGCAGCGCGGGGAGGCCATTGGATCGCCTTTACTGGGGCATGGTCACTCCGTTCGAAGTGTTGCTTACTCACCTGACGGGAAGCACATTGTATCCGGATCTATGGACCAGACAGTACGAATGTGGAATGCAGAGACCGGTGAGCTCATGGGAGCACCAATCAAAGTCCATAATGGTATAGTTACATCTGTGACGTACTCGCCGGATGGGATAAGCATTGCCTCAGCCTCTCAAGACAATACTATTCGGATCTGGGATGTAGCAAAGATGAAAGACGGGTATGTATTCTTGTATATTATGTCATGGACCTCATACTCAAAAGCTTATAGAGCCGATAGTGACTCCGTCCCCGAGTTCAGACATGATTCAACATTGGACAACGGCTGGATTCTGACCGCCTCCTCCCAGCTGCTGATCTGGGTTCCTCCATGGAATCGCCAGGGTTTAATATGGCCAAGTAATGTAGCTGTCATGGGGCGCAGCCTGACAGAACTGGACCTCATAGACTTTGTCCATGGATCAGATTGGCAGTCATGCAAGGCTGTTGAAGGCGGCAGAGTGAAGGTTGAAATTTGAATATCCATTAGTGCAAAGTTTGATAAATCAATCTAATGTGATTTCATGTCGTGACTCGGAGTCCACGATGGTTATTTTGGGCCGTACTCTTGTATCACGCACATAAAATTATCAATTATTCGTGCTCGAATTATATTCGATTGGATCAATCAAACTGATTTGGTCCTACTTAGGCGTAGAGTCAGATACGATGGATATTGCTGTTTCTATTTGGCAACCGGTGGCTCGCAGTGCAAGAAAGGCATTCGCCAGCGGGGTACTATAACATCCTGATTTATTCTCTTCGCTTTCTGCTGAGGGTGCCTTACCACGAGAGCCTATTTCGGTTTGGCTCCTCCATCGGACCCCCTTACTTGACCCCCTGCTAAGACTTTAGAGCGCCCCCCATGCCCAGAGCTAAGGCTGCAGACTCTTTCAATGGGCCGTCATGGAGAAATTATAAGAGTGTGAAGCGTACTCAGAAGAAGGCTCTGCTGATCTGATCTGATCTGCTGCAGCTGGATCCCCGGGCCTGCAGCAGTACTTTTATCAACGAATCACCCTGCGAAGCGATCTGCGGCGATAATGAAGCCGTCAACGTACCTTGCTCTGGAATTAAGAGACGTGGCTTGGGTGGTGTTCGATTTATCGTTGTTTTCAGGTCTCATAATAGCAGGAGCTTTGATCGCGACGATCGTGGTGGTGTGATCAAGTTTGTGCTGAGACCTGTATCACTGACTTAATCAATACGGAGTTACTGGCTTCCCTTGTGTTAGGCGCCCGGTCTCTAAACTTTGCAACGATTTGGCAGAGGCTGGCAGGGGCCGCAGAATTTCGGAGACAGACAGAGCACTTTGAGAGATAGTGACGCCATTGCAGGAAGTACTTCTACAAAAGAGGCTGCAGAGCTGACGAGATTGAGTAATAATATCGGGATCGGCCCGCGGCCGGGATCCTTCGCAACGTTAACGGCATTTTTTCGAGTCTTTCCCTTAGCATCGCGCCTGAATATTGCAACTGTCGTTTTGGTGCTATCTTTGAAGTAAGTCTCATTTTATACTTTAATCTTTTATTTATTTTTACCAACAATCTCTGTTCAACATTAGGTACCCATCCTTTGAAATGGCCATAGGAGAGGGAAATCGCGCGGCTCTTGCTTCAATCGACCATGAACTAGGGCGAATTGAAACTGAAAAGGCGGCTCTCGATGCCAAAAAGGCAGCTCTTGAGACTCAAAAAGCAGCCCTCGACGATGAGGCGTGGACGTTGAAAATCAGGCGGGCAAACATTCTGAATTCTTCTGCACTGACATATTCTATCCCAAATGAAGTGCTCTCAGCCATATTCAAAGCCGGGCATTTCGAGAATCCTGACGAGTATGACACGCCATTTGAGCTTCTTGTATCTCAAGTCTCGTGTCGTTGGCGCGAGATATCGCTCAACACACCCAGTCTCTGGACGCGCATCCGACGCCGCCCGTTCCAGCGACGTTTGACTGCAGTTGAGGAATACCTTCGAAGGTCAAAGGCAGTACATTTTGAACTTGTCATACGGGTGGGAGTACCATGCGATGACACGGGTGCCGACGAGGAGGACGAATGGCGCATATGGCCATATGAAAAGCCAGACTTTGATGACGTGTCCCAATTCTGCGCGCTCATCACACCGAGCATGGATCGCTGCAAGAGCGTGGATCTTACTTTCTCAATAGAACCGGAATACGAAGAGAAGGCCGTCGACCGGCAGGGAGACATAGCACTCAAAATCATCCTGCAGCATTTTGGTTCACTAGCTGTCCCTTTTTTGCGCTCTATCAATGTCGATTGGGGCAATGGCGTCTCTTTCAGAAGGAGTCCCTCTCAACGAATATTTGCGGGTGGTGCGCCCCTCCTGAGATCCATCGGGGTGAAGCGGCAGATGGCAATACACCTTTGTCTTCCTCCACTGAGCTCGGTTCAATCTATACACCTGCACCTGCCAAAAGGTCCTCATGGAACGGGACGGTCATGTGAAGAGCTTTGCGCCATGCTGTCGGCTGTAACGTCGCTGCAACACCTCATGGTTGAGGGCGACATCGTAGAAACCTGGACACCTTCAGCAAACGTCTCGCTACCATCACTCCGAACACTTTCCATAGGTATTAAAGAGCGAGGGCATTACAGTTACGACGCACCCGATGAACCTCAATTCAGCGGTCTCCTCAATATCATTACTGCACCATCTCTGGAGCTGCTTCTCATGCAATGGGTGGACGAATACACTTTTAGGAAGATTCCACCTCCAATTGCAAAATTCCCGCGCCTACAGTGGCTTATTCTGGAGAGAACAAGCATGCCGAGCGAAGTCGTTGACACCCTTTCGAAGGCGTTTGATTCCGTTCGGCACGTCGTGTATAATACGTACGACCCTCACCCGCTTCTCGATGCAAACACCATATGGCCTGAGCTACGCACGATCTCTATCCTACCAGCAGGCAGGAACTTCGACATCATTGAGGCACTTTCGAGGAAGTGTGCCGCTTCAGCAAACCCTTTGGAAAAAATATTCTTGCGGGACGTGCCCCCAGTATCAGCAGAACCTCGATCGTCAATACTAGTGGAAAAGTTCGATTGGGCAACGGCTTACGCCCGCTTACCATACGATTTCCGGCTATGGTCGGAAGTAAGATGTTACTATAAATGTGGGTCAGATGTGCTTTGATGTTGTCCATTAGCCTGTCGTACTCATTGCCAATTTGAAAGTTCTAGCCTGAACGGGATTGTCCTTAAGAAGTGCGCATTAATGTTGAGGAGCGTTGGTTTGTTGCGGGCTTTGCATCTGATGAAGCCGAATTCCGAGGATGCCGCAGGGCATTCTCGATTGCTCAGTGATTTACATCTGCTTGTCAAGCCTCATAGCCACTTCTGGGAATTTTGCCTCAATGCAAGCGCCAATGAGTGAATTTGAACGCTTCAGTTTGACTCTAATGCAGAGGCATTCAGAACTGAAACTCGAATCTATTGGTGGCTGTGGGGAGTCAGTAGCGTCATTAGCCCCTGAGCCTACTTCCACGTCAACCTGCCGCGCCTTGCTGCGCGCACGTCTACGTATACCATTTCATGTCGAATCTCGTCCTGGTTCACCTCATTCTCCTTGATTCACCAACGATATTGCTATCTCAAACCTGATCTAGTGGAAATTGACGATGACTGCGAACATGCTGCGCGTGAAGCTCTCCAGCATCCCCCGCCTGACCTTCTACAAAGACGAGTTGACCGTCGCGCGCCGTTCCGCGCGCGTCCCGCAGCTGACATGTGTCGGCGAGCCGTGCTCACTGTACACGCCTGATGTTGTGAGATGCGAGAACATTGGAGGGAGCGGAGTCGAGGTCGAGTGGAAGGTACGTTTTCGAGCCCGCGACACCCGATCTAGCTTCGGCTGAGCTGAGTCCGATTGGCAGTGCGAGGCGGATCTGCCGCAAGCGCTTCGATTTGGGCGCGTGGAGGTTGGGTGCGAGGGGTGGAGCGGGCGGGGGGATGAATATGTGCTCAAAGGTGCGCATTGGCCTTGAAGCACCGGACTCATCGCGTCTCATGATGTTTTGCCGCCTGCAGGTTCGTGTGGGCTGGAGTACCGGCTCGTTCGCGTGCCAGACTCCCTGCGGGACGACGCGCAGGCGTCTCCTCGGACGCCATTTAAAGGTCAGCATCATCTTTTCTCGTCGCTTTCTGTCCATCCAGCTGATAGGCGCACAGCCCCTCGCGTTGACACAGAGGCGGTAGGCTTTTGGCTCTTCTTTGCCGCCATCGCGCTCTGGATAATCTACAAATTCTTCACCCGCCCCTCAAACCCTAATCGCGCCCAGACGCCTGGCCAGCCTGCTCCACGCCCCGGTCCCGGCGGCGCGGGCGGGTGGTTCCCGGGTGGCCACCAAGACGACGACCCCAACTACAACGCGTTCGGCGGTGCGCCACCGCCCTACTCGAAGTCTGCACCAGGGACGGCAGACGATTCGAATGCGAGCACCTGGCGCCCAGGCTTCTGGACGGGCGCGGCGCTCGCGGGAGCGGGGGCGGCGCTGCTGAACCGCAGTCGCGACTCGAGCAATCGACAAGCACGGCAGAGCTATGACTGGGAGCAGACGCGCGAGTGGCCAAGGGAGCGGGTGGCGCGACCGGTGCAACCTGTGTATGAGGACCGGGGTGAGGGGAGCTCGAACTTGGGGAGTATGCGCACGAGCACGGGCATCGGGGGCTCGAGTGTGCGGTGATGTTGGAGTTTTGTTTTAGGGGCTGTCTGTGGCTCTAATGTGCCAATGTATTCTATGTACAAGTACTTACGGTGTATCTTGAGCATTAGTAACACCCCGTTTGAGGATGATTCTGCGTCACTAAATTGAGAATAATGATCTGTCAAGTGCACCACGACCGAACCACGACTGTCTACATGTCAACATCATCAGGAGGCACGTAAGGATGCTACTGAGGGCGCAGTAGTGCTGGGTAGCACTGGTGGTTCGGTAGCATCCCCCCCCTAATGTGGAGTACCCCGTAGCTCTGTGCCAGTTCTACGTAGTGTCTGATAGCATAGACTCGATCCTACGTAGTATCCAGTAGCACTGGGTAGAGTTAGTGTAAAACTATGCCAGGCTACAGATAAATGGCATAGTCTTGCTACGGAG
>JACXVL010000351.1:0-24869 GCA_014898675.1 Athelia sp. TMB
GGAGTATGAGATGCCGCTGGCCCACGGCTCAGCAAGAGAGCCTTGAGCGATTTCAACTCCTGCTGTAGCTCTGCAAGCGATTGGGTTTGACTATCCCTATTCTTGTCAATCATCTGCAGCTCGTATTAGCAAACCGGTCTTCATCCGTACTGGGAGACTCAGACTGACCTTAGGTAGCATCTCCCGCACATTGTTGACCTCATCGCGCAGTTCTCTCATCTCGTCCCGTGTCTTGATCTCTCCGTCATGCATCTCTTTGACCATGGCCTGAACATCTTCTGTTGTTTTGTCCACCCTCTCCTTTTGCTCTTCCACTGCAGACTTGATAGCAGCTGTCTCCGCTTGTATTTCCTTTAACAAGGCTTCAGCTACATCAAACTGAGCGGTGAGAGCATTCTTGTCCGCTTCATATGCAGTCACGGCTGGAGGTCGAAGGTTGGGCAGCAAGTATTTCTAGTGCAGTGTCAGTGCATGTGATAATACAGGTGGACTGAGAAACGAACTTGGAAGATTGAGACAGCGCCAATTACAGCACTTCCCGCAACTACTGTAGCTATCTGCACACTCATGTAGGTCGATACGTTCAGAAAGAAGTGCTCGCTAGGCTTACAAAGTAGTCCCGCCAATCCCACTGCGTCGAAGGTGTGGCAAAGGATGAAGCACCATAGTTTGCACCGTATGGCGCCTGATATGGTGCTTGGTACGGCCGTGCTGTTTGATTCGAGCCAGCCAGTCTAAGCGCGTCCTCGATCTCAGGAGCGGTCAGGCCTTTGGCCTCCAAGAACTGGACCTTCTGTGTCAAAGACGAAGCTTGCGCCTAGTGATAGAATATCAGCTAACATGAGTTGCAATTCCGATGAACACGAACACTTGGGTCTGCCAGAAAAGCGACTGCATTTCGAACGAGTTCCTGTCGGTCCATGATAGTTTGAAGGTGAGCGAGTTGCCGGTCCGCTGCGCGCCACTGACCTGACCAAATACAGCCTCTCGCTGCCTCTCGGCACGTGTAAAATCCTCGGCGCTTTTTATATAAGGGAACGTCGCGAATTTTAAGACTCTCATCCTCTTGCCCACGACAAAGATGTGGTCACTCGTTACTCCGAGGGCCATTGCCCGTATCTCCAACGTGCGAGGTATGTACATATGAAGCATTTCTCCAGTTAAGCGAACTGAACAATCCCCAGTTGCATCACTATTTACATGCCAGCGTGGTGCTGCCCCGTCTTCTACCACGTTCGCCCTCCCTTCTGGCATTAACTTTGGTGAGTTCTCTCGGTCATTCTTATGGGCGCGCACTGAAGAATTCGTTTCAGTGGCTCGCCGAGGCTATGCTGAGGCTTTCTCAAGGGCTAAGCCTCATTTGAATATTGGGACTATCGGTACGTGGGTTTGCACCACTGCTTTCGGTTAAATACTCATTGCTGCCTAGGCCATGTTGATCACGGCAAGACCACATTAACTGCTGCCATCACCAAGGTCCTTTCCACCCACGGAGGAGCAAAGTTCACCGACTATGCCTCCATTGACAAGGCTCCTGAAGAGAAAGCTCGTGGTATCACCATCAACTCCACTCATGTAGAGTACGAGACTGCAGGCCGGCATTATGGTCACATTGATTGCCCTGGACATGCCGATTGTAAGTGCTCGTTTTGCGCAGCCCTTTAACATGCCCTAACCTCAAACCAGACATCAAGAACATGATCACCGGTGCTGCTCAGATGGACGGTGCAATTATTGTTGTCTCTGCCACCGACGGTCAGATGCCCCAAACCCGCGAACATTTACTCCTTGCCCGCCAAGTCGGTCTCAAGAAGCTCGTTGTCTTCATCAACAAGGTCGACATGATCTCGGACCCGGAAATGTTGGAACTCGTCGATATGGAAATGCGCGACCTGCTATCTACTTACAACTTTGATGGCGAGAACACCCCGATCGTTATGGGCTCCGCTCTGGCTGCTTTGGAGGGAAGGGACGATGCTATTGGTGCTTCTAAGATCGAGGCTTTGATGACTGCATGTGACGAATGGCTCGATGTTCCTCCCCGTGATCTTGAGAAACCCTTCTTGCTGCCCATTGAAGGTATGTTACATTTGCCGCCGCTTTATGACCATGCTCACCTTGCTCTTAGACGTTTTCTCCATCTCCGGCCGTGGAACTGTCGCTACCGGTCGTGTGGAGCGTGGTATTATCAACAAGGGCGATGAAGTCGAGATTGTTGGTCTTGGCAACACCTTTAAAACTACCCTCACTGGCATTGGTATGTGCAATCCCCTTCAATCAACCCGTTTAAATATTAACATAGCCTCTGCAGAAATGTTCCACAAGGAGCTTGACCGTGGTGAGGCCGGTGACAACATGGGCTGCTTGCTCCGTGGTGTCAAGCGTGAGCAGCTCAAGCGTGGTCAAGTCATTGTTGCCCCGGGTTCTATCAAGTCTGTCACCTCTTTCCAAGCCCAGATCTACGTAAGCACGACTGAGCCCTTGTTTCTACCACCATCCAGCTAACCCTATGATAGGTCTTGACCAAGGATGAAGGCGGACGCTACACTCCTTTCATGACCAACTATCGCCCTCAGCTGTTCATTCGTACTGCCGATATCACTGCCGCTCTTTCTTTCCCCACTGGCACCCCTGATGCTGCAGAGAAGATGGTCATGCCCGGTGACCACGTTGAGATGGTCTGCGATCTCGTTCATGATGTTGCCGCTGAAGTCGGCTCTCGTTTCACTCTTCGTGAGGGAGGCAAGACTGGTAAGTTTCCAGTTTTCTTGATAACATAACAGACGCTAATAGAGTGCCTCTCAGTTGGAACTGGCATTATTACCAAGATCCTCGCTCTCGCCCCGGTCTCCAAGTAAACGATTTGAGCCTGGAACGATATGAATTGCTTTCTTAACCGTACATCCCCGCTCCGCATATTAAAAGTAGAGAAGACATTTCAGCTGCTTCTAAGCAGACCTACTTTCTATTAACTTCTGCATGGTTCGTAACAATTATAATATAGATATTCATTTTGCTTCATTCGAAAGCCTCTATCCTGTTTTGTCGGTTCGAGTACGATCTAAGTATGTGAACGGGTGAATATTAATCTCGTAAGAAATAGCAGACGGAACGCCGGCCCTCCGCCCGAGGCGCGTCTGGAGTGTCATTGTCAAAAGTAAAATATTACCTCCTCTTTCCTCCTACCTCTTAGTTCCTCACGATGCTTTCAGCTCTCAGACAGGCCTCCCGTTCATACACTGCTCTGCCGCGCAGAGCTGCTGCTGCTTCAGGAAGCCTTCGACTAGCTCCTCAATTTCGCACATTGATCAGTGCGTTCAAAGTTTGCTATAATTTAGCGAGTCGCTGAGCACCCTCATTCGCAGCCAAAAGGTACACAGAGGAGCACGAAACTGTAACATACGACGACGCGACAGGCTTGGGAGTCGTGACCATCACTGAGCACGCCCAGTCAAGTCTCGGCGACGTCGTATTCGTAGAATTGCCTGAGGTCAACAGCAAAGTAGAGCAGGGTGGTACGTGAAGTCTGCTATCGACCATGAACTTCGGTCCATATTCTATTTGATTTTACAGACCAAATTGGAGCCGTGGAGAGTGTAAAGGCTGCGTCAGATATTGTGAGTGTCAAAATCCCTTTCATGTGAGCCGTATGTTAAATTCTGTGACCCTCTAGTATGCACCAGTGTCTGGAATCATCAAAGAGATCAACGAACAACTTAATGACCAACCCGGTCTGCTTAACAAGTCTCCCGAAGCGAAGGGTATGTCTTTCATATGATGCACGAGACAGCCTCTTATGCGCATTTCAGGATGGCTTTGCAAAATCGAGCTGACGAAGCCAGAGGAGATGGAAAAGCTCATGACAGAGGAGGCGTATCACGAACGAACAACATGAGTCACGAGAGTGTGTTATCTGCTCCCATTGGAAGGGTTTCCTTGGCCTCAACTGCCATACATTATCTTATATGTTCTTCCCCATAGAGTTTGAAATATCTCACATATTAGTCTGACGTTTTTCATCTTGATTTACCTGCACATTCTTTTGAATGCATCCTGGTCGGAGGGTAAAGTAGTAAAGGGAAATGCATTCTAATGAGATCATGCGGACGATGGTTTGTACTTGTAATCTTCTCCCCGAGCCTCCATTCTGGCCTTAGCTTCAGCTAGTGCCCAAGTTTGTATGCTATGAAATGTATTACAATGAGCCACTCCAGAGAGAAAATATGGCAGGACGCACGTTGTATCAGGCTTGTAATAGTGCAACACGCCAGCAGTGGCCATTGCACCGAACATTCCCAAGTACCAAATAATCTCCCAGTCTTCTCTGACGCGCTTTTGGCCGGGTAGAGGTGGCTAGGACGCAGAGCATCAGATATCCGAAGAAAACCGACACACTGCCAACGCACTTTCTCGCCAAAGATCCACCCACTGGGCTCGTTGGCTTGGGGCGCTTCATGGGAGGCATATCGCCTACCAAGCACACATCGCGGTGCCTTGGCACGGAGCCCTCGTATTGTTGATATGGAAGCCATTAGGGAGGTGGTGATGAGTGAACAGCGCAGGACGGAAGGCTCCGAGGTCGGAGCGAGCGTGGGTAACTTGAAATCCGCCTTTCAAATCGAGACCTTCGTATTCTACCTTCGTACACGTCCATTCTTCACCATTGCTATCTTGACAACGACTTGTATATTGAAATTCTAGTGTTTGTTTCCTGTCAACTCGTGAGCTACGTATCGATGGCAAACAGGTCATCGCCCTCCGTAACTCAGCAGATCCATTGTCTTCAACTTATTCATCTGTGGCAACGGAAAGCAACCGCAGCATCGAGGGTAACACGACCCCGCAACGTCAAGTCTTTAGGAGATCGAAATCAATGAACAATGTACTTCCTTGGCGACACATCCTCCACAGCTTTCGTGGATGTTAGAGGGCTACAGCACCTGCAAACCTGTATAAGAGCAGCCTGACGAGAATGACATCCCTCAGCTTGAAGCCCACAGCCCTCTTTCTCTTCTTTGTCTCTATTATTCTATCGCTTGGTCCGGCACCTTGCGCTCTTTTGCATCTACCACTTTTTCTTCTAGATCATTCACTCCTTGTAATCACCGTTCAACCGCCATGTTCTTCCGTGTCTCTACTGTCCTTGTGCTGGCCCTCAGCACTCTATCCACGATATCCGCGCATGGCGTCGTGACTAAAGTCCAGGGTGCTAATGGTAAAACTGGCGTCGGTTTTGGAGTTACCGATGTGACTGGAAAGAAGTTACGGCTTTTCAACCAAGCTTCGCGCTACATCAAAGGCGATACATCTGCCTGCGGATCGCAAAAACTCAACGGAGTGTCCCAAACAGAAGTGAACGAAGCATCTGAGCTTTCCAAGGCCATCAAGGCAGGACTTCCCACAGCGAGCTCAAACGGCACAATTTCGATGACCCTGTTCCAAGTCAATGCTGATGGTGCCGGGTGAGTTGTTCTAATCTGTTCCCGCACCGAAGCTTATGAACTAAAATGATCAGCCCTTACAACTGCGAAGTCAGCGCCGATGCATCGGGGAAAAACTTCGTCGCAATGAAAACCCTGGTAGACGTGCCAGGTACCAAGGGAAAATCCAACGCCAAAAACACTGCGTTCCCACTTAACATCCAAATGCCATCCGGCATGACGTGTACGGGGACAGGTGGTGCATGTCTTGTGCGCTGCAAAAACGGTAACAGCCAGCGTAAGTCAAACCTTGATTCAATAAACATCGTGATGACTGACTTGGCCTCAATAGCATTTGGCGGTTGCATCGCTGTTACACAGGCTGGCAGCGCTACGAAACGAAGCTCTGTTCCACGCTTGATCAATGAGGCCCGCTTTCATGAGGATGCGATGAAGGGGCGTGCGGTGCGTATTCTGCTCGCAGGAAACGACGGCGACGATCTGGATACAGATGAGGTCGTCTCAGAGCCTTGAGCCTGGAGTAATTTAAGAGGGGATTGAAGTGAATGTGGGTAGTTGATGCTAGGGCGTTTGTGAACAATTTAATGTAGGGCTTCTGGGGTTTCATCTGGAGTTCGTGGGGTCAATGTGGCCGTTATCCTTATCGACCATCACACTTGAATTTCAAAAAGGTCAAACCATCAGAATTTAACATAAGCACTAGCATAGCTAACGCTCGAGTCGCTAAGTGTGAGGCATTGACTGCTTTGCTCATATCGCACCCACTTCATGGTGGACGAGCGGCCACCTTCCTCTAGAGCTGACAACGCCCCAAGAAGCACGCCAATAGGATGCCGGCCACAAATCGTATTCTTTGTGCGCTGCAGGTATGCGGCAAATTTGCCGTGTGCCTCTGATCCGGTGGATGGAGGCAGCGTCAATATATCCATAGCCTCGTGGTCGAGCGCAGATATGGATGCGTGGATGGGGAAGGTGGTAAAAGATGAATGAGAAGGAGAAGACCGCGACAGTTTGACAGAGCTTTGGGTGGGCGGGGGCTCTGTATAATAATGCGTGAACGAGAATCGCGATCCCCTATTGCCTAACGATGAAATTCGAGATGAAACTAAATAACGATAAACTCACCAGTGGCAAAAATCACTCGAGACAACACAAAATGTGTCTTCTCTAGCCAGGTATGAGGACAAGAGCCGCCCAAAGTACGCCTCCTTGTCCTTATTGATCGCCCCAATGAGAATAGGTACAATAGCAATGTCCAGGCTGGAATGACATTAGCTGCGTTACACGCGTGATCAATATAGATCATATTACCCTTCGAATACCTTCCGCACGTATGGCAGATGCATCTCGATACTATGCTCGTCCTCATCCGTATTTATATCCATAGTGCTGAAGGCGCCTGTAGCCTTCAGCTCCTTGATTGCTGGAACGCGCATGGTCAGCACAAATTGGCTGGAGGTTAGGGTGCACTCTACTATCAAGATCCAGCGGCAGATTTCCCACAGGCGTGTAATAATCCTTGCAGCCGGATAGTGCACATCCATCGAGATAAACATGGTGTGATGGACCTAGCACGAACACCCGCTTACTGCTCGGGTATTAGCACATTACATCTCATATCGAGCGTACCATCAGCACGCACATCCCTGTAGTGTCGATGCTCTTGTATGCCCATGCGGCCGCTGGTCCGGAATAGGAATAGCCTGCGTGTCTGATCAAACAACAGTCAGGAGAAAATAAGATGGAAAACAAAGGTGTGAAAACACACGGGGCGATAACGGCTTTGCATCCTTTGATCGGCGGGTCGAAGTGCTCATCTGAAGAGCGGTCGACTTCTGCTAGCCAGCCTGAAAGCTCCTTGTCCAACTCAGCACCTGCGTTGTATTGCATTCAATATGGACATGACGATTATGGCAGCGTGAGATGCACCATTTTGTGTATACCAAGATCCTGCATGTGTAGCTTGCCTAGACGTGCGTTAGCCAGTAGCGGCACCGTGGTATGCAACAGATTCCTCCTGCCTGGTTGACATTTCAGGTGAAGCTGCCTCAGAAGGTCGATGGTTTACTGAGCGATCGATGATTGACTTGAGCGCCCGCCACATGATGCAGTGACAGATAAGGTAACTCCCGCTGCAGGGTTATTTGTACGGCGAGGGTTAGTCAAACAATGTAATGGCCTGAAGCATGAATGCATGTCGATTTTCTCCGGCATAAGAAAAGGATACATGTGAATGGCAGAGTGTGATAAATGTGGTGATGCAAGGAGATAGACAGCAATAGCAACGACCTATTTACTCCTCTGACCGGAGACGCGCTGCCGGGTTAGTGACCTTGACACCGAGTGCCCTGGCCCTGCAGAATAAAGTCAGAAATTGTGGCCAAGTCTCATATTTGCTTCAACTCACCTTTCAAGGATGATAGTACGGTTTCGGCTACTGATGTTGTGTGCGATCTCAGCCGCGAAGCTTTTGTTGTGCATGAGGAGGAGGTCGACTTCTCGCACGTTGTTCACAAGGAACTTCTTGAGACCGTTGGGGAGGAGATGGCGGGTCTTCTTGTTACTTCCGTAACCAATCTATTCTTGCAATGTTAGAAGCGTGCAGGTGCAGATTGTTCATACTACGCACCTTGGGCATGGGAAGTTGGCCTTTGAAACGACGCCTGACTCTGTTATCGATACCCTTGGGTTTCCGCCATGCCTCCTTTACACCATGGTAGCGATCGGACTGGTGGCGCCTGAAATGCACGGCGATCAGTTTGCATCAGAAGCGGAGACCACAAGGACTGCGCACTTGAAAGGCTTTGTGCGCTTCTTGACGATGGGAATTTTGGAGACCATGGCGGACTGGAGGAGTTATAGTAATCAGTATAAGGTCTCGAGATCGGCGATTCCAGAAGAGTGAAGCAAGTGTCATCCAGCAGCGTTGGAGCCATCCAGCCGTTCTCCCCTCCAAAACATCCCAGATTTCGTCCAAGCAGCATAGAATGTCCAAGGATGGCCCTTCCAAAGCAATCCTGCGTAGTTTCGGGGCATAAAGATGATACTCACTGTTGATCTTGAGGACGGTGAATCGACTGGAACGAATTTCGGCTCTTTGCCTCGCGCGTGACTATCCGTCACAGGCACCCCTGTCACTGTCACCCTGAGCTCAAACCTAATTCAAATCCCGATCCAGCCAAGGCCATTTTCAAGAACCGTCAACTTGAATATATAATCGGTTCAAAGTGCAGTGCAGTAAAGGCATTTAGAGGCTTTACTTATGGTTAGCATTCGCCACAAGGATATCAACTCAGTGATATCTGAATCAGCCAATCGGAATTGACCGATAGGCCCTCTAATAGCAATACTACCGAAATGGCTGTATCTCGAGGACTTCCTGCAAGGATGTGAAATATGTAGCACGAAGCCAACCGACTTCTTGCCCTTGGATAAGAACAGACATGATTGTGGTGCAGTTCGATTCGATATTTGACTACCCGCCAAGTCACTCAATACCGTTTGTGGCGCCCGCCGGGGGCGGAGCAGTGGATATTGTATGAAGCGGCAATGGGTGCTTCTGCCACCATACTCAAAGGCACGTTTGACATGCCGAATGCTGTTGCATAGCCAACGATGCGGTGAATAATACAGTAAATGATCGTGTGGGGGAAGCTGTTTCGAGCGTGGGACTTTGAGGATTAGAATCATCGGACAGTGGACACATCGATCTCAAAGGTCGTCAATATCCCCCGCCTTTTTGCAGCTCTCGGTGACTGCGATTTTATTCCCATTTCATGCTCTCGCAAGCACCAGTGGATATCAGCTTTGACACTCCAGACGATGATTGGGTAGCAGACCCTCCTACCAGGCAAAGGCTCTATCGCGCTGCAAGCGTCGGCAATAGTTGGGGCGTCACCTCCATCGGACGTGGCTTTGACTGGGACAAGGGCAGCGATGATACGGGAAGCTCTCCAAGTGAATATCATGGCAGCTTCTTGGACCCGCTTCCCACTAGACACGAACGATCAAAGAGCGACTACGATGCCGCTAGACGACGCAACCTAGTCGCCCAGCAGAATGCTCACAAACTCTCGCGACCACACTTGTCGCCCCCACAGCCCTCACCGCAATTTCCATCACTTCCCAACCCTATCCATGCGCTCAGGAATATCCTCACTGAGAACCTTTCTGTGGAGCCATCATCTATGACGCCCGATCACTCACGTCCAGGATCTCCAAGAGTAGCAGGAGCAATGACTCCTGGCGGTACCTTCCGACAGATGTCTGGATCGACTAGCCCATCTAGACCCCGGACCAGCCGTAGATCGTCCCAAGCACGTGTCTCGTTGGTTGCCGGTCGCGTTCTCGTTGCTCCAATAGATCCCCCATCCCCCATAGAACTGCAGTTCCACCCTGAAATCGCGGGCAGCGATCCAATAAAGGCCCCTCCTCTAACCCACAGCAAATCCTTTCTGGGGGAGCGAAAAATCTCAGAGTTTTCCATCGAAAAGGAGATTGGAAGAGGCGCTTATGGGCTCGTGAAGAGGGCGAGGGAAATCCAACCAGATGGGTCTCTAGGCGTGAGATATCATCCTCGTCCACTCAATGACCATCCGTGCTCATATCTACATTAGCCCCCGCTAGTTATCAAACAAGTGATCAAGTCGCGTATATTAGCGGACTGCTGGAAGCGACACCCAGTACACGGTACTATTCCAATAGAGATCCACGTAATGTCTGCAATATCGGCTACCGACTATACCTTGCCACCCCGGCGCCCCTGGGATCCTGCGCGGCTTTTGAAAAGCCCTGAAGATGACCCTAACGCCTGGGTAGAAGGCAAGATCGTCAAGGGACATCCTAATATATGTCCCTTGATCGATTTCTTCGAGGACGATCATTACTATTATTTGGTTTTACCGTCTACAACACCAGAGCAGGAGCTCAACAGGCCAGCTCCGCCTTCAGATTTATTTGATTTGGTAGAAAACTTCCCACATGGTTTAGATGCAGGTGCAATTCGCAGTTACCTGGGGCAATTAGCGGATGCTTTGTGTTTCCTGCATTCGATGGATATCGGTACGCCTTCCTGCTGTCAGCCTTAGCTTACCCGAACTTGATCGATTTCACAATAGTCCATCGTGACATCAAGGACGAAAACGTGGTCTTAGGACCGGCCGGACGTTGTGTTCTGATTGACTTTGGCAGCTCAGGAATTGTGCAGGGAAAAGGCTGGGACACGTTCAGCGGAACGTAAGCATTTATCTCCTTGAATATCGAATTCAAATTTAATCCAGTCGTCAGATTGGACTATGCTGGCCCCGAAATTCTACGTGGAGAACGTTACTTTGGCAAAGAACAGGATGTATGGGCTTTCGGAGTTGTGGCATATGTGCTTATCGTAGGCGAATGCCCTTTCACAACGTCGGACGATGCCCAAATGGGGTTATCATCTCCCTTTGCGAGCGCAAGGATCGCACTCGACGAGCGGTGTGGAGACGACAAGGACAGGGATGGAGAGGAAGCAGATGGCGGAGGTGCACTGGGAGATGCAGCGGCGCTTGTTCGCCAGTGCTTGCAGGTCGAATCAAGCGCTCGTCCGACCTTTGACAGGATCCTAAAATCACGATTCCTCTGGGGGAGAGAGGGCTGGGCTTAACCGAGATGGGATTATCTTATCTTAAAATCAAGACCATCTACTTTCACATTAATCTCTGTGCTCGAGGGGCAAGAGATGCGGATCTTCTGATCCTTTTACTCTGCGCCGATATCTTTTCCTAGATCCCCTATGCCCTAACTTCAGCACCTGTTTTTGCTGCCCACAATCAGCTACATCGTCCATCTATTATCGCTGTCGCCCTGTATCTCCGTTTACTTGCTAGTATATATTACTTTACAGGCCTTGAATTTGTAGAATATAATTATCGTTCTTTTGCATGCTAGGGACTTCTGGGAGCACCGGGGACCGACCGGTCAACAATGACAGTGACAGGATTCGACTCATGAGGAAGGCTGATCTATCGGAACTGATCCGATCCGATAATTTTTTTGCCACAAAAGCCAGAGGGCGCTCTTCATCGCTCTCAAATTTTCTTTTCCCCTCTTCCATCTACTACCCCCAAAGTGAGTTCTGTCCACCACACTTTTCTCTATATATTCTCTTGCAGACCCGCCTGGGCATCTGGGCACCTAATACCCACTTTTCCACCCGATTTACGGGCGATCTCGAGACCATCGCCACTTTTTTTCTTGACTTCAAAACTTTTTTCCTACACCCGATATCGAAAGATCCTCCCTCATGCAATCGATACTAACCTTCCTCTACCCAGATCCATCAAAATGGGAAAGGACAAGTTGCACGTTAACGTCGTCGGTAAGTTTTACCTCGCTGTCATCGATCGCCACTTTTCTTTTTTGCTCACCCGATCTACAGTCATCGGTCACGTCGACTCCGGAAAATCGACCACCACTGGTCACTTGATCTACAAGTGTGGTGGTATCGACAAGCGTACTATCGAGAAGTTCGAGAAGGAAGCTGCCGAGCTCGGCAAGGGTTCCTTCAAGTATGGTGAGTCGGATCGTCATCGCTATCTGCTCTCTGCCTGATCTCCGATCATAGCTTGGGTGCTCGACAAGCTGAAGGCCGAGCGTGAGCGTGGTATCACCATCGATATCGCTCTCTGGAAGTTCGAGACCCCCCGGTACATGGTCACTGTGCGTTAATCTTATCGTGCTATGGCGTACCAGGCTGATTCCCACCATCGCAGGTCATCGATGCCCCCGGTCACCGTGACTTCATCAAGAACATGATCACCGGTACCTCCCAGGCCGATTGTGCTATTCTCATCATCGCCGGCGGTACCGGTGAGTTCGAGGCTGGTATCTCCAAGGATGGCCAGACCCGTGAGCACGCCCTCTTGGCGTTCACCCTCGGTGTGCGTCAGCTCATCGTCGCTGTCAACAAGATGGACACCACCAAGGTAAGATAATCGATGCCTTGATCTTTCAGCGTCGCCTGACATTTTATCACAGTGGAGCGAGGACCGTTTCAACGAAATTATCAAGGAAACGTCTGGATTCATCAAGAAGGTTGGCTACAATCCCAAGGCTGTCGCCTTCGTCCCCATCTCAGGATGGCACGGAGACAACATGTTGGAGGAGTCCGTCAAGTAAGTCGACTACATCGCGATGCATCGGACATTTCTGATCCTCGACGTCAGCATGCCCTGGTTCAAGGGCTGGACCAAGGAGACCAAGGCTGGTGTTGTCAAGGGAAAGACTCTCCTCGATGCTATCGATGCCATCGAGCCCCCTGTCCGACCTTCCGACAAGCCCCTCCGTCTTCCCCTTCAGGATGTCTACAAGATCGGTGGTATCGGAACAGTACCCGTCGGTCGTGTTGAGACTGGTGTCATCAAGGCTGGAATGGTCGTCAACTTCGCTCCCTCCAACGTCACCACTGAAGTCAAGTCCGTGGAGATGCACCACGAGCAGCTTGTCGAGGGTCTCCCCGGTGACAACGTCGGCTTCAACGTCAAGTGAGTTAATTTCACAAGAGCCTTGGGATACCCATTCTTACGTCACCCTGCAGGAACGTGTCCGTCAAGGATATCCGTCGTGGCAACGTCGCTTCTGACTCCAAGAACGACCCCGCCAAGGAGGCCGCCTCTTTCAACGCCCAGGTCATCGTCCTCAACCACCCCGGTCAAATTGGTGCTGGCTACGCACCAGTGCTCGATTGCCACACTGCCCACATCGCCTGCAAGTTCGCCGAGCTCATCGAGAAGATCGATCGCCGAAGTGGCAAGTCCATGGAAGCTTCTCCCAAATTCGTCAAGTCTGGTGATGCCTGCATTGCCAAGCTCGTTCCTTCGAAGCCCATGTGTGTCGAGTCCTACAACGAGTACCCTCCTCTCGGTCGTTTCGCCGTCCGTGACATGAGGCAGACCGTCGCTGTCGGTGTCATCAAATCCGTCGACAAGACTGAGAAGGCTGGTGGAAAGGGTGAGCATTCCTCGCCGTCATCTATAGAGGCCTTCAATACTGACACATTCCCCTGCAGTCACGAAGGCTGCCGAGAAGGCCATCAAGAAGAAGTAAACTGTAGATTCCTCCATCTTTGGTTCGAACTGTTGTTGTATTTCTTCCTGCCATCTTGTTGTTTTTTTACCATCCATATCATTCTCATTTCTCTCCCCGCATCACCGGTACCCGTAAACTCGCAATGTGTGCTATTACTTTGTATTCACGATAAGGATAGGCGATGGGGGACGAGCACTCGGCCTACTCGTTCTCAAGAATATGAGCGTTGTTGTACCATCTTACTGCGTGAGCTCGAAAAACATTGTGATCGAATATCAAGTATACACTTCGGTTTGGGATTGTGATATCCTGTTATATCTAACAGACGTGCTCTGGGGCCCCATCGTCTTCTACCCGCGGCCCGAGGTCATTTCCAACAGTTCGCTCAAACACTTCCATCATAAAGCCAAACAGAGATCGGGTGAGGGCGGCGTCCCAGCGGCCTTTGGATTGCTCATCGCGGACAAAAGCATGTTGAGCTTGTACTTCAATGAACTGCCAGTGACACAATGTTGTCAGGTCGATCATGCACACGATTGGCTCTATACTTACGGATACGGTGACATTGGCATCATCCAATACTGTGCGAATGAGGTCTCTCCCTGCACGGGGAACGTGCGTATCTTGCTTTCCGAAAATCATCTAAGATAAGCGTATTTGATCAATCCGCCACTATGTTGCAACTGGGTGCAGCATACCACAAGCTCGCCTTTGCCAGTCAAATCTCCCTTCTTGACACGTTCAAGGGAATCATCCTTTTTCCCCTTGCCGAGCGTCGCACTGTGGATATCTGTGGCGAAGAAACAGACTGAGGCAAGGACGCGGGGGTCGAAAGCAGCCTCTCAGTGCATAGATTAGGTAATTATCTTTGGGTTCTGTCGAGATGCACTCACCCGGAAGGCTAAATGGCCACCAAGGCACATGCCCGTTGCTAAGAAGCTATGAGCGAAGATCGAATGTTGATCAAAGCTCATAAACTAACCGGCAATGCGTCCATTGCAATTCTTGAGAGATTCAAGGAGATCGATAGACAATTTTGCATCCTATGCAGCGACTCGTTAATATCTGGGCTTTCTTCGAGAATTTCGGCCCACCTCATTGTATGCTGCTACGTCTTTCTCGATCTGTGATTTGGGGGTCAGGTAGGAGTGTGGCGTCTCTTTGCAATATTACCTTACTTTATACTTGTTTCCTCGATCAGTTCCTTCAAATGTACTTTCTAAGAAATTTCGCTGCAGAAGTATGTGCTATATACCTTCAACATCATAAGGAAGAGCCTCAGGACCTTCGAATTCGTGATAGATAGAAGGACAGGCTGCGGTGGCGGATAAATATATATATGTCCGATATGCAAGCGAAATACTGACCAACGACGTATCCCTGACTGGCGATCTGGCCGGCAAAGCGCTCAACTGGCCCGGTGACCTGATAGATCTCACTGCACATGCAGGTTGAGGTACCATGGAAGCACTTGTGGAATGGGATGGATGTACCTGAAGCAGACGACGCCTGGAAACTTGGCATTAGGATAATTCTTGACCACCGGTGCGATCACATAGATCCTGATAGGACGGCCATTGGCGTCCAATTTGGTAGGGACATCATGCCATGTTTTAGTGATGATCATATCTAATCAACGTGGAGGTTCAACTTCAAGATGAAGTGCTCGGAACTTGTTAACGTTGTGCCTTATATATGCTCTGACAGGAAATTTCCACGAACGTGCTCACAGTGCTTGACATACTTGGACCGGAAATGTCACTGCCGAATCGCTTTTTCTTTAGCTACAGCCATGGTAGAGTCTACTGCGCGTATTCGTCTGTATGAGCCTCGCGACGACAAGCTGGTCCGGTTCGCGATAGGGAAGGCGAACTTGTCGTGTCTCGCAGTCGCTAATTCAACTGGTATGTTTCTTGTGGCTATTCTCCCCTATCTGTTACTGAAATTTGAAAATGTAGCTTATACCAACCCCTTGGTGCTCAGCGTGTGGATTGGACTTTCGTGCATCTTTGTGCAGTTCATGGGCTGGTGGCCTCGCCCCGAAGTCCATGGAGTACTGTCCTATCTGAGCCCCCTTCCAGCCTTTGGGTCCATGGCTGTACCTGTGATGTTCATGATTGACTGGTGCGTTATCCTCTTGTTCAACGTCACGTTCCCTCTCTTACGCGGCACAGGATCAACCGCCCTTACTTCGACAAGCTCACTCTCGATGCGCTCTCTCAAGAAGACCTTAGGGATATCGCTTCCTATTACTCAAAAACACCCGGTTCTGGATTCTGGATTCTCGAATATGGCAGCCTATTTGTCGGTCTTCTCGCACTGGATGCCTCAGGGGATGCACCCTCCGCTATGCGGAAGAACAAATCCAAATCCAAAAAGGAGTTATCCTCGACTGCAACTATCCGGCACTTCTTCATCGAAGAGCCGTATCGAGCAACAGGAATACAAGTGGATCTGCTCAAGCACGCTGTTCAACACGTCTTTACTGCTTCGAGCACTGTGCAAGCTGTCCAAGTGGCGGACTCGCCTCTTGCGCTCTATGCCAGAGAGGCATACAAGAAGACAGGCTTCGAACTCGAAAAGTACACCGAAAAGGTTGGTGTATTTGGTTGGAAGCTTGGCGAGAGAAAGTTGGACCGTGGCGCATGGGAGAAGCGGAAGTGATCGTATAGTTGTAGATGAGTGTTCTCAATATATCTCCGAACACGCTTTTGTCTACCTCTATAGCGTCGATGGCTTGTGCTTCTCGATGAGATCTGTTTAAAGATCTTTTGGCTCCATGTCTGTCTTCAGTAATACTCTGGTACTGATAATATCAATCACTTACTGCTGTGGGGTGCTCTCCATCACAAAGTCAAGTTTCTCCCGCAATATCTATTACGGCAGCGCGAGTAGTTGGGCCGTACTACATGCCTGCCAAGTGTCCGAAGGGCGCCTTGCTGCGGCGCAGGCTCCAGCCAATCGCAGCGTTTCTTTTGACGACAGCTCTATCTGATTTGGTCCCGCTTTTATATCTGCGGAGGCCGATATCAAGTAATGGCCAGCTACTATCGGTGGCCGCAAGGTTAGATGACCGACACGAGGAAATTGGGAGAGGTGGATATGTAAGGCGTCACAATGCTGGTCTCAATTACAGCAACCCGCATCTGCCATGGCTTTCGTTCTGAGTGCCCTGCTCTTCTCCCTCTTGGTCGTGCAGCCGTCAAGGGCTTTGCGGGTAAGTATCCAAACGTCTTATAACTCCCCGTCGCTGACCCGCTCCAGGTCCGCACTACCAACTCCTCAGACCTAACAGGGAATGCCAAATGTGTAAACGTAAGCTTCACTTGTTTTATTTTCTGTAGTTAGCGTTGACCAAATTCCTCGCAGTATATGTGCATATCTGCCACCGTATTCCCAAACTCTACCACCCAGTATAACCTTTCATCCACCGGCTCCAAAACTGTCGGGTGGATGGCTATGGGCTTCGGCAGCACCATGGCTAATTCACCCATGGTCATTATCTGGCCTAACAGTGATGGACGTGCCACGCTCAGCCAGCGCATGGCTTCTGGGGAATTCACACCGACCGTCGACTCGAGCCCAGCAAGAGAAGCGAGTCTTGACTTTGGTTTAAGCAATGCAAGTCACTGTGTTCTTTGTTTCTGGACAGTGCTCACTCATTAGTACCAAGCAGTTCGCTTCTAGCAATGCAGAACCCAGCTTTATTTACAGCATACCTTCCGTTGCATTAACTGATGCACAGGCAATTATCTGGGCATTCTCAACCGCTGCGCCGGACGAATCTTCTCCCTACGCAACAATCCAGCAGCACATTGGCGCTGGCACCTTTAACCTCAACCTCACCGCGCCCCTCTCCTCCTCTGGCTCCATTCCCACTGCCTCATCTGGCAGTGGAGAGACATCAGCACAAGAGAGTCATGACAGGATGATTGTCGCTCACGGCATCATGTGTACCGTCGGCTTCTTGGGATTGTTGCCACTAGGTGCACTCCTTGCGCGATGGTTACGAACATTCACCACGTGGTGGTTTGCGGGTCATTGGTTCGTACAGACTATGCTCTCGGGGCCGGTGATCATCGCAGGCGTGGTGCTGGGTATACTGACCGTTAATGGGAGTGGAGGGATGCATCTTGATGATATCCACAAGGTCAGTGTGTTTATTAATTCGTAGAGCATCCGACTAACGGTGCTGACTATGCCTCTTTTTAGAAGCTAGGAATCGCGCTTTTTGCACTGTACTTCGCGCAGCTCATGTTGGGCGCGTTGATTCACTTTGTCAAACCCCGCTCGTTCACAGGCCGACCACCGCAGAACTACGCGCACGCTATTTTAGGCCTTACTATCATCGGTCTTTCCTATTGGCAGGTTGGGACAGGGTACGCAACTGAGTACCCAGAGTGGACGGGCAAGACTGTCCCGGTGGGCGTAGCAGTGGTTTAGATCGTCTGGGTAGTGGTCAGTCTTTCTCCCCATCCCAATATTATCTAGATAAGCTAAATGTTCATGAAAGGTCATCCCAGTTTCCTACCTCATGGGTTTGTTCTTCTTTCGACGTCAATTTACACAGGAGGGAAGAATTCGAAGGCACTCGGGTGAATCTTCCCCTGCATCAAGAATTATATAGTAAAAAATGAAGTCAAGGAGACCAAATTAAAACATGTGCCCGGAGTACTATTCCTACGCGGTGTCTAATTGTGGACGGATTATCACTGCATCCTCACTCGAAGTTCTTCAAGGTAAGCAATAACTGGCGGTGTGTGACCTCGGAGAGCCACCACGATAGTCGTATTTTGGAATTCTTTTGGATGAACTGTAACAATCCCGAAAAACTGGGAAGGTCACGATATCCGGTCCTCTCAGTTGTTGGCAAAGCTTCCACTGACGCTCGTAGCGGGTGCATGATCAAGAAGGTAACCACCTCACTCGGGACAGAAATCTGTGAACATGAGGCTTGCTTTCGGTTTAACAAGCAGCGGAGCAGCAACATGATAGATGACCGTGCTGATCCTGCGCACATTGCAATTCGATTTACCTACCACACCATGCTAAGGATAGAGATCGCGTTGAACAGGACTGTGCAAGTGTATTCTCGTGATAAGACAATGAAAAATAGAGATCAGAATACAGGTTGTGTGGGCGCCTCGCCGTAGTTCTCCGCCGCTGCGTACCCACCCTCCTGCGGTGCGGCGTAAGCATCTTCTGCTGCGGGTGCGGCAGGTGGTGCAATGGCAGCAGGCTCGCGTTGCTCGGATGAGGGCTCGGAAACGATCTTGTCGACAGGAGGCTCGAGGATCTGGACTGAATCGGGGAGGGGCTTCTTGGGGCCGGTCTGACCCTCGGGATCCCAGCCTTTCATACTGAATAATCTGTCAGATCTATGTTGCAGATGATAGAAGACTACACTCACATTTTGACTTTGATTCCGAGGACACCCTGCTTGAGCAGGACGTGGCGGACGGCGTAGTCAACAAAGTCGCGCGCAGGCTGACCGGAGTGGATCATGAACCCGTCTGTGAACTTCATCGACTTGGCACGGGCAGCACGGAGCTTGCCAGACACGACGACTTCACAGCCCTTGGCGTTGGACTCCATGACGAAACGAAGCACACCGTAGCATGCACTGCAGGTGATGATAAGTATAAGGCAACTGGACTTGTGTAGCCTGTACGTACCGACGGACGGCAAGACCACCGAGCAGCTTGTAGCGCAAGCTCTCGCATTGCGCGACTGCGGAGAGACCACGGTATTGGACCTTCTCGGCGTACAGCTCCAGGGAGTTCTCGGGGAACTTGAAACGTTTTTGGACGAGAGCGGTCAGCTCACGAATGCGGCGACCCTTCTCTCCAAGGACCTCCTGAGTATGGGTGGCACGGATGATGATCTGTACGAGAATTGATCTCAGTAAAATGCGCGTCTGAGATTGAGGCAGATGCGTACTTCGGTACGGGCATGGGTGACACGAACATCACAGCCTGAGTAACCCTCCTCGGCGAGTTCACGGGTGAAGAACTCGTTGAGTTCGGCGCGGAAGACACCGTCTGCGACGAACTTGCGCTTTTTGCTGATCTGAGCAGACATCTTGAGGGCTGCAAGCAGAGATTAGCTCGCGATCACCAAGTCATCCAGATTTGCCGCTGCCAATCCATCCCGCGCAGCGTCCGATCTGCACCAGGTTTTCTCTACCGTGCAGCATCGTCTAGGATCTAGCGGCAGCAGCATATACAGAGATTACGAACCTGGAGGGTGGATGGGAGACGACGAGCCGATGAAGACCTTGTAGTGAGCAGCTTTCGATCGGTTATTTGGCCCGATACCAGGAATTTGGTACGATATTACCGACTAAGGAAGTCCATAAAGGCCCGCGAAAATTGAATTCTTCTTCATCTTCGACCACGACAAGGTGAGCCTTTTTCTGCTTTGCATCCCTGGTTTCGAATGAAGAGTGGTGTAACATGTACACCCACAACTGGCACCTCTTAGTCGACTTGATGGGCGAATCACAGGCTCTGCCTGCGTCCATCACTGACATTATTGACGTTCTGACTTAACCATCCATCTTCTCATTGCATATAGAATTCATGCTGACTACTTTGTGCTTTGCAGATCTTGTTCTCCCTATTGTAATCCTTCGTATTGACATGCAATGCCATATTTTCTTCCATACATGCTCCTCGAATGATCGTCCTATCCGTGCAAATAGATCGTGTAGAATAATCACGACGCGTTACAACTTCGAAGCAACGCGACCAGCCTCGTTGACAAAGATACCTGCTGCGCCCATACCAGAACCTGCATTTCTCAATATGGGATCAAACTGAATCCATCGGAAAAATACTCACCAACACACATGCTCGTGAGGAGCACTTTTGCTCCGGTCCTGCGCAGTTGGGCAAGACCAGTCACGACCTGGCGAACACCAGTCATGCCCAAAGGATGCCCGATTGCAATGGCACCACCGCTGTGAAGATGCATGAACATAGCACACATAAAGTGGATGCGGTTTGCTCACTTGGGGTTGATTTTTTCAATAGGGATCTGCAGCTGCTCGACGCAATATGCGAATTGCGACGCAAACGCTTCATTGATCTGCCAATGTTGTCAGTCGTGTGCTTCACGCTGTCCTCAAATAAGCTCACCTCAAATACATCAATGTCCTCCTTCGAGAGTCCGTACTGAGCGAGCACCTTCGGAACAGCAGCTATCGGGGAAATGCCCATATACTTAGGCTCAACACCTGCGTACCGCAGTCAATACATTTGAAGAGCGCGAAACGCGCTGAACACCGACCTACGACAGCGCTCCCAACCCATTTGCCTAAGATTTCCATGCCCTCCTTCTCGGCACGCGCTCGAGTGGTCAGGATACAGATCGCAGCGCCGTCACCCACACCGCTGGCATTGCCTGCCGTGGTCGAGCCTTCGCCCCACTGCGGGAAGACGGGCTTCAGGCCGGCAAGCGACTCGACAGTCACGCCCGCTCGGATGGGGTCGTCGTTGGACGCGACTTTGCCACGAATTTCGACGGGAAGGATTTCGTCCGCAAAGACGCCCCTGGCTTGAGCCTGTTTTGTGTGAGATGATAGATCGGGTTCCACGAGAAATGAGGCCTACGTCGCTTGCTCTGCTGTGAGAGATCTGGGCATAGTAATCTTGGGTCTTCCTGGAGACTTTGTACGTTTGTGCGACCATCTCGGAGGTCCATCCCATTGGCTATAGGGGCCCATTAGTATCTATATGCTACACATGTGAGATGAGCTCACTTGAATGCAGTCGTGCGCCTCGGCATGCTTGTCCACTGCCTCTGTTATTTCTGGCGTTGGCCGAGGGCTACATGCAATGAGCCAAGGGTCTGAATAGCAAGATAAATGGAGACGCTTACTTCAAGGACATATTCTCCACGCCCAGCGCTAGCCCGATAGATGTCTCACCCGCCTGAATCGCGTGCGCAATGTTCCGGATGGCCATGAGCCCCGAGGAGCATAGCCGGTTCACAGTTGATATGGGCACATCATGAGGGATGCCGGCCGCAAGCGCTGCAGCGCGCGATACGTAGAGCGGGGAGGGCGGGTGGCATGTCCCTTCCAGCAACATTAGTTCGCGAGCTCGCACTTTGAAGGGTGCACAGGCTCACCGACACAGATGTCATCTATCTTGGACGGGTCAAGCTTGGTCTCCGCAAGGGTGGCCTGGCAGCTTGGTTAGCATCTTCAAACGAGAACATGGTCTTTGCCACGATCACCTTGAACAGCCCGTGCAATAGCTCGTCCACTGGTGTATCCTTCCACTGCCCCTTCTTTGCGCGCCCGATCGGCGTGCGCTTCGCGAAAGTGATGACAACATCCTCAGGATGCTTCGCCAAGATGGCGGGCAAGCCGCGGGGGATGGTGGTAGAGGCTGCACGCATGGCGAAAGGGCGGATGAATCTGGAGCGAGAGACGAGGGACATTGTAGGCTGTTGGTTAACCGTTACCCCGGATGGCTTTGGACCGGTACAGGAGCTATATAACTCTATTCGCATAAACCGTTCACGCAAACTCACACTCGAGTACGTTTCGCTCGGATCTGCGTGGGTGCAACGGACCTCAAATGGTCTCGTGCGAGGGACAAAATGGACGCGAATGGGAGGGTGCGTGATATTATGAATGATATTAATGCTCTAAATGCCTGCGCCGTGTGTATTATGCCTATTCCTTCGTTTCTGTCCCAGGCAATTTGGTATTGAAGATTTGTGAGGAAGAACTGCGACGCGTCTCGGGCTTCGAAGGCTGCAAAGATGACTGGCATGGGAATAAGTTGGGGCATCGTACGGGGAGGGGAAGCGCGTACCATCTCGACCACACGCGCAGCATCAGCTTGTGTCTCTTTTTTCCACTGTCGCGTCATGCTGGAATAACACTCTGCGCACAGATGATGCGAGAGCTTGGGCATGCCACATCCTGGGCAGTTGACAATATCTTGGAGACGTTAGACGCGCTCAGCGGCCGAGAGTAGTTACCACATACTTTGCTTGTCCTTCAGCCCCTTGTCTGCGCTACGCATAGATTTGCGCGAATGCGAGACCTTTTTCTTGGGCACCGCAAGCAGGAAGGGAGGGAACAGCTCCAGCAAGGACTGCAGTCCGCTGTTCAGCCAACTCAATGGTGTCGGTGCCAGCGCCGCCGGTAATAAGGCGCCCGATGCAGCAGCCGTCTGCCATGGCAGCGCCAGCCTCGGGAACAGCGTGCGTGTGTGGTGGAGCGCGAGGGAAGCCATGGGCGTGCAGAGCAAAGAGTCGGGAGACACAAATTTGGCGCGCAGGTATTACTCCCGGCTTTCCACTCAACGACGACGATGTTCCGCCTCACCCGCCCCGTATTCCAACAAGTGCTCAAAAAGACAACGGGCATCACAGGGATCCCCGTCCACCCCAACCCGCTCCCCGCGCTGCGCAAGACCTACGAGGAGACGCTCAAGCTCGCGGCGAACATCCCCGCTGGCGCAGTGTACCGCCAGAGCGTGGAGGCGCTCACGCAGAACAAGCTGCGCATTCTGGAGGATGCACAGGGGAGCATAGAGGCTGCGGAGAAGCAGCTGGACGAGGGGCAGATTGAGGAGGCGCTTGAGGTCGCGCAGGACGAGCTGAAGACCGTGGCTAACATGATTGAGTGGAAGGCGTGAGTTTCCGTTCTGCTCATTACCCGGGAGCACACTAACATATTCATTAGATGGGAGCCGTTGGTAGAGAAGCCTGCGTCTGGGCAGTGGGAATACTTTGGCAAGACCTCTGGCTCGTTATAATCCGTGCTTGGATCTCTCGCCTGAGGGTACACCCGTCATCCGCCCGACCTGCACTCCTTACCGTGTATTCAGTTCAATCCACATTTTAGAAGATCTGCCCTTGTCTCGCTCCGAATCCTGAGATCTGTGCAACGTCCTTCATTTTATTCAGAAACCACTACGAAGGCTGCTAGCTAACGTGACCAGCAGACCCGCAGCACCCGTCGCATGCGTTTTAGCTTCCTCTATGCCCGTAGGAAACTCCCCACGACGTCTTGACCTGGGGCATCATCGTGGGGACTAGTAATTGGGCATGAACAAGCGTTCCTGCGCGGTCTCTGAATTTATACGCATCGGGTATTCCCGGATTTGTCGACATCAACGTCACTCTATGTGCTAATCACTCTAACTCTACAGGCTACTCCTTTGAATTTGGCATCCAACGGGACCTTCGTCCTCGTCTGGTCCACCCACTCCCACATCATCAATGACCTGCCAGCTCAATCAGCAAGTGAACCGAGGACGGACGCAAGCACCTACCTGGCCATCTTTCGAAACGATAATGTCTTCAAAGCCCCAATCCCTTTGGATGCCGTCCTTGAGATGGTCCCCGGAAGCCAACAGCTTCGGCGTCCAACCACCCAGTATCGCCGCACCCGGCTTCCTCTTCAGCTCCGTGAGCGTGCAGCAGCCAATCCTCAGCGGCAGCTCCCTGTCGGCGAGCAGCTCTCTAGTGAGCACGATGACGGTGGCGGCATGTGAGACCAAGAGAGGCCGTGCGTGCGTGTGGGGCATCTGCCTCTCCACCTCGGGGATGAACGCTTCCAGGAATCCGGCGGTCCGCGCGTGGATCTGCTCGACGTCCTCGCCCCTGCGCGAGGGGTACCACACCGACGACCAGGACTCGTCGAGCAGGTCGGGAAAGTACTGATGCATTCCGGCAGCGGGTGGCGGGCGCGGGTGCAGCCCTGATCCTGGGGTGACTGGCGAGTACCACTCAGTGATGCCTGCACGTGCGTCAGAGCGAGCGCCGCGCGTTCAGACGGCAACGCACCGTGCTCCAGGAAGACGGGAATGCCGAGGGCCTGCGCGATGGGTTTGGACGTCTGAATGCACCGGTCTTGGGAGGATCATGATAATCTGTGATTTTTGGGACAGGGTTGGGACTGACAGTAGGGCGACGAGAAGATGACCGTGGGGCGCTCTTCGGCGGGCAGCGACATAAAGTATTCTGCGCACTCCTTGGCCTGGGTCTGCGTCCCGGTTAGCATGTATAGTGTTATTTTGTAAAGCCCACCGACCTCTCCGAACGCTGTCAATGCGGGATCCCGGGGGGTTGTAGTGGCATTCACCCTAGCACAGCATGAGCAGCGCACGTCGCCCGAGCGAATGAGTTACCAGTTCGCATTGAAGCTCGATCTGAAACCTGCGCGCGATCAGCCCGCGCACGCTGCGCCTTGGGGGGTGCTCACCATGCCTGAGAACGAAGAGCGTGTCGATCATGGTCGTCGCGGTGCGAGATAGCGCGGCGATTGCCAAATCGAGCGCGAAATCTTCTCCAGTTACCCCGGCCATGGACTCGCTGATCCCGTTCACAACGTCAGGC
>JACXVL010000351.1:24879-69515 GCA_014898675.1 Athelia sp. TMB
GAAGAGCGTGTCGATCATGGTCGTCGCGGTGCGAGATAGCGCGGCGATTGCCAAATCGAGCGCGAAATCTTCTCCAGTTACCCCGGCCATGGACTCGCTGATCCCGTTCACAACGTCAGGCTCGCTCGTGGATTGCGTGGACAGTACGTCTGCCCAGCCCCCCCGCGCGCCGCGCTGAACGCCTCTTGCCGCCAGGGAAGATGCTCGTCATCCTGCGCGACGGGCGCAAGCTGCACGGCGTGCTGCGCTCGTACGACCAGTTCGGTGAGATCGCCCGCTGTGGTGTGGTGTGGTGTGGTGTGGGCGCGCTGACGGGCGGGCGCAGCGAACCTCGTGCTGGAGGACACCGTCGAGCGGATATACCACAAGAACGCGTACGCGGAGAACTGGCACGGCCTGTTCCTCATCCGCGGGGAGAACGTCGTGCTCCTCGGCGAAGTCGTGCGTTGCGTTTCTCTCTTTCCTCTGCGCCCCCGGCTGACCCCCGCAGGACCTCGACCTCGAGGACGACGTCCCGCTGCGCCGCGTGGACTACGGCGTGCTCGAGCCGTACCACAAGCACGACACGGCGGCGAAGAAGGCGGAGGAGGAGCTGAAGGCGCAGGTGCTGTACGAGCAGAAGGGCTACTGCCGCGAGGGCGGCGAGGGCGATGGGTACTGATGGCGCCGATGCGCGCTGCGCGCCAAGGCCTATTCATTCCGCCTCGACTGCATGTTTATCGGGAATGCAGATTAGTGCGCAGCGGTGCAGATTATTATATTCCGGGGCGAATGAAGTGATTACGATTATGCATAGGGCGTTATGTAGTGTGCATGTAAGGGTGCATATATCCAGCAAGAAAACTCAGAGCAGAGCATACGTCCGTACCAATACAGCGCGGGGTCCGCGTTATCCCGCGCGCCCTCTAGTAGGCGCGCTTCTTCTTGCCCTTCTTGGCGTGCCCGTTCGCGGCGGGGCGGTTCGTGGGCTGCAGCGGCGGGAGCGCGCGCGCGGGCTCCGCGAGGTCCTCGAGGCGCTTGCGCAGCTCGCGCTCGCGCGTCGTGAGCCGCGCGAGCCCCGCCTCCTTCATCTCCTTCTCGAACGCGACCTCCGCCGCGCGCAGCTTCTGCCACCCCGCGTGCCGCGCGCACTTCTTCTTCCCGCGGCACCACCACTCGCCCTCCGCCGCGTCCCCCGCCGCGCCCTCGTAGCTCGCGAGCACGCCCGCGCCGTACTCGGCGTACTCCTCGTCGCCGAAGCACAGCCGCTGGTCCCACGCGCACCCGGGCACGCGCTCCGCGCGCTGCGCCGCGAGCTCGACGAGCCGCGCGCGCCACAGCACGACGTCCATCTCGCGCTTCAGCCGCTCGTGCTCGCGCACGACGCCCGCGAGCTGCGCCTCCAGGCGCGCGCCGCCATTCAGCGCACCCCCATTCGCGGCCTTGGGCGCCTGCGCGCCGCCGGGGAGGCGCGTGACGCCCGTGCGGCGCTCCGCGCCCTTGACCGCGTCCCACAGCGCGGCGCGCGCGCCGCCCGCCGCGGCCCAGCGCCCGATGCGCGCGTCCATCTCCGCGACGCCGCACGCGTCCGAGCAGTACTTGCTCAGCTCGCCGCGCGCGGGCCGGCCGCAGTCCGCGCGGTGGCAGCGCGCCTTGTACGTGGTGCGCAGCGGCGCGGCGGGCGGCGCGGCGGCGGCGCACGGCGGGCAGATGAACTGGTCGATGAGGTCGACTTCTGCGTCGGAGACGCCGACGCACGCGGTGTGGTACCACTCGTCGCAGCGGTCGCACGCGATCATGACGCGCTCCTCGTCGTAGCGCGTCGCGCAGATGCAGTACAGCTTGTCGTCGACCTCGTCTTCTTTGGCCGTGGCGTCCGCGACCGGCTCGGGCGGGGCGTCGGCGGGGACCTGGGACGCGGAGCGCGAGCGCGCGGCGGTCGCGGCGGCGGCGGCGGAGGTCTTTTTGAGCGCGAGGGACTGCGTGGGCTCGGGCTTCGGCTTGGGCTTCGCACGCGACTTGGCCGCGGGCTTCGGCTTCGGTACGGACTGCAACATCGTTAATGACGCGCATACATGCGGGCACGGGACTCACGTTCGCTGCGGGGGCCGCCTTCTTCTTGCTCTTCGCTGCGGGCTTCGCGCTCGCGGCGGGCGGGGGCGCCATGCCGCCGGGGCCGAGCGGCGACGGCGTGGGGACGGGCGGGGAGTGGATGGTCGTGATGACGGTGGGCATGAGCGGCTTGCTGAGGCGCAGCGCGGGCGGGGGCGCGGCGAACGGGAAGCGCTGCTGCGGCGGGGGCGGCGGCGGGGCCGGCTCGACGAGGGAGAGCAGCTCGTCGTCGACCTCCATGCCCATGTCCATGTCGAGGTCGTCCGCGTCGGTCGCGTCGGCGTCGGCGTCGGGCGCGGGGGTGTCGGGCGGGCCGGCGTAGTGCTCGAGCAGCCACTCGTGCGCGTCCTGCTCGCCGGAGGAGGAGCGGCGCGGGGAGTGGGAGCGGCGCGGCCGCTTCGCGGGGTGCGGGGTGACGTCGAGCGGGACGAGGCTGCGCGTGTTCGCGCTGTGGGTGGGCGAGCGCGCGGGGCGCAGATCGAGCGGCGCGCGGACGTCGACGGGGGAGTGGGAGGCGCGCTCGGTCGCCTCGATGCGGCGCTGCTCCTGGGTGGCGGCCTGGACGAGGGCCTCGAGGCCGCCGAGGGGCGAGTGGCGCGGGACTGGCGGCGAGTGGGACGGGCGGTGCGTCGTCGGAGAGTGAGACGCGCGGCGCTGGGGGGGCGATCGTGGTGGGGCGTCGTCGTGGCGGCGATCGGGGGACAGCGGGCGCTTGAGGGGCGGGGAGCGGTTGGGGAGGGACGTGGAGAGGGTCGGTATGTGGAGCGGGGGGCTGTGGGAGGGGATGGGGACGGGGGAGCGGTGACCGCGCAGGTGTGGTGCGAGGATGATGGGCTCCGGGGCGGGGGGCAGCGGGGAGGGTGGGGTCGTCGTGGGCGGTGACGGGGAGGGCGCCGTCGCCGTCGGGGGCAGCGAGCTCGAGACCATGGCTGGCATTGACCGGGGGACGTGCTGGGCCTTGTCGGCGTTGAGGAGGGACTGGATGTTCATGGTGTGTGGTGAGGAGACAATAGACCCGTGGCCTGGACACGGCGTCTTGCCTCACAAATTGGGACCCTCTCACACCGATCGTTATCGCGAGCCAATGGCGTCCTTCGACGTCGACCACAACGTGCAGCAGCGAACGACTGTCTTCCTTTGTCTGGAACGTGTATCTAATTATCAATGTTGTTATTCACGTCAATGTCAGTGAACCATGTAGTCACTATTCAACACGTCAATATGGGTGGTGGGTCCGAAATCATGGTCACTCTGGAGACTTGAAGGAGAGCAGTATCGTATATTGAATGACTCGAGTGTGTACAGTGAATGGATTGAAGCAGTGCTAGTGCTACAATGGACGTTGCCCCAGTCTGACCTCAAAGTGCACGACTCGCCCAGCAGACGTCTGCAACGTCGCCCTCGACGAGCACAACTCCCAGTAACTCCATAATAAATGTGCATCGAGACATTGCGGCGCATCCCACACGGGCACCACGAAGGGCGTCCCGCTTCAGAACGAGTGAGCCGCACCCATATCCCAGCGCTGGTCCCTCTCCAGTCCGTTATGACGGTCCCACGGTCCTCGAGCCACGCCAGTCCCCGAAAGGCGGGCGACTCGTAGGTGAGATGCTTTTGAAGACTGCGAGCGGGTCAGCGGCGGCGACGACGAGCAGAATATACTCGCGACATACCTGTGAAATTTGCGTTGGCGGACAGAGGGACAACCACCGCGTTATATACGCGGCAGATGTTCCCACGGGCAGCAACTATACAGGCCCGTGGGTTCTCCCACCGTACGTTCATCATCCTCATCAACCAAATCTACGCTCATCGCAGCGCCACTCTCCGCCGACGCACCCCGTCGCCCACGCCTGAGCAGAACACCCCCCAAAAGGGCCCCGTCAACCATAATGTCGGTGGCCACAAAAAACCCCTTTGCGGTCCTCGACGGTGAGCCCATAATCGCACCAAATGATCTAGATCTGACGACGAGCAGCTGAGGACGCCGCACCCACACCTCCCCCCGCCGCGCCCGCCCCCGCCGCGCCCACCGCGTCCACCAGGGGCGCCCGCGGCGCCGCACGGGGCGCCCCGCGCGCGCGCGGCGGCAACTACTACTCGCGCGGCGGCCCCGGCGGCGGCGCGCCCGCGCAGGCCCGCACCGCCAAGGAGGGCGCCGACGCCGCCGACGCCAACGCCGAGCGCCCGCCCAGAAGGCAATGTGAGTGCCCATCTCGTTCGGGCGGCGCGATCTGACCATGCGCAGTCGACGGCGAGCGCGCCCGGGGCCGGGGCCGCGGCGCCCCCCGCGGCGAGCGCGGTGCGCGTGGAGGCCGTGGCGGGAACCGCGATGCGCGCCTGGACAGGCACAGCGCGACCGGCAAGACGTGAGTGCCCCGTGTGATGCGAGCGAGGCGTGCGCTGACGGCCCGCAGCGACTCGGACAAGAAAGTGGCGCAGGCGTGGGGCGCCGAGGAGGGCACGGCCGAGCTCAAGGCCGAGGAGGCGGGCGCCACCGACGCGGTCGTCGACAACGCCTGGGGCGAGCCCGCCGCGCCCGCGGACGACCCCTGGGCCGCGCCCGCCGCCGCCGCCGACGGCGCCGCACCGGCACCCGCCGAAGAGGGCGAGGGCCGCCGCCGCGAGCGCGAGCCGGAGGAGGAGGACAACACGCTCACGCTCGACCAGTACCTCGCGCAGAAGGCCGAGGCGGACGCGGGGGACAGCGTGCTCCCGAAGCTCGCGCCGCGCGCGGCGAACGAGGGCGCGGAGGGCGACATCTGGAAGGACGCGGTGCCCGTCGCGCGCGGCGGCGACGAGGACGCGGCGTACTTTGCGGGCAAGCCCAAGGCCGCGCCGAAGGAGCGCGCGAAGAAGGCGGAGAAGGTGTACCTCGAGATCGACGCGCGCTTCGAGCGCCCGGACAGCGGCCGCGGGCGCGGCGGGCGCGGCGGCCCGCGTGGCGGCGACAGGGACGGCGGCGGGCGCGGGCGTGGCGCCCCGAGAGGGCGCGGCGCGCCGAGGGGCGGGCGTGGCGCGAATGCGGGCGTCGACGTCGCCGACGAAAAGGCTTTCCCGTCGCTCTCGTAATCGACCAAAGTGTACTCGCGGGCGCACGACGCACCGCTTCTCTTGTTTCGCATCTACTTTGTTTCTACCCTGCTATATTTACATCGTTCGGGAATGAAATATGTTCAATATTCGAGCCGAGCGTAGTGAGATCAGCACGATGGAATGGGCGAGACTGGTGACGATCACAGAATAGAATCACATCGACCGCTGCGATGAGGAGCGATTGTGGCGCAGACATCTCTCCTCGTCGCGGCCATGATTGAAAAGATCTTCATCACACGGCACGGTGAGCCATCTGGATTGGTCCTCAACCCACTAATGAACACGCGCAGGCCATCGGCGGGCGTGGACTGATCACAGCGGGTGCGTTGTCTTGCATTTTCGTGTGATGTTACTGACTATATGCAGGGAACCGTTCGTGACGGGGATCGTGAAAGACGATGCATTGACGGACATGGGAGAGGTACGAGGCGTCGCACAGTGAAGCGCCACCGACTCACGCGCCCCAGACGCAAGCGCAGGAACTGGCAGACTACTTTGCGAGCCTGCCCGCGAACGAACGGCCCACAGCCATCTTCTGCTCGCCCTACTGTGCGTATCACCCATAATCGCATTTCACGCGTACAAACACCCCCCAGACCGCTGCCTCCAAACCGCGACCCCCGTCGCCGACCGCCTCCGCCTCCCCATCTACGTCGAGCACGGTGCGTCCCCCCCATCCCCCGCTGCCCCGCTGACCACCCGCAGGCCTCGCCGAGTGGCGCTCAACGCTCCTCCGCCGCCCGCTGCACCAGCGCCTCCCACCCGCGCGTGCGCTGCGCGCGTGGTTCCCCGCGGTCGACCCCGCGTGGGCGCCCGTGTGGCAGCCCGCGCGCACGGGCGAGGACGCCGCGCGCCTGCACGCGCGCACCGCCGGCGTCGCGCGCGCGCTGCTCCCCGCGATCGAGGCGCGCCTGCCCGAGGCGGAGCACGCGCGCGTGCTGTTTGTGAGCCACGCGGCGGTGGTCATCGGGCTCGTGCGCGCGCTCGCGGGGGCGCCGGGGCTGGGCGTGCGCCCGGGGTGCTGCTCGCTGGCGGAGCTCGTACCGCGGGGGGAGGGGTGGGCGGTGGAGGTGCTGGATGGGGGCGCGCATCTTAGTGAAGGGTCCCGTGTGGACTGGAGGCGGTGGGGGTTTGAGGATCATGGCAGCGACTATGGAAAGGTGGGTACAACGTTGATGCGGGGAATTGATATTGATGAATTTCAGGACCACCCTCCTGATTCCGAGATAGAGGAGGATCCAGAGTCGGGGAATCAGCTGCACAAGGGAGAGATGCGTCAGGAGACAGAAGAGACAGACAACCATGAAATACCCACCTAGTTTGTGATGTCAACATCTTTGACAAGATTTCATAGTCGTACTTTTCGTCTTCTTCATCGACCCAGTCATCGTCTCCGTCAGACTGGTATTCGGGCGAAGTTGGATCTACCGTAAAGCTGACCCGCCAATGAGCTACAGCAAGCGCATATAGGAGCTGAAATACACACCCTATCGATTTATAAAACAGCGTCGCCGCGGTGTTTTCCTTGAGCACGGTCAGCATGATCTTCCGCATTCCCCACCTGCTGCCGATGCTCCCCAGCTTCTGCATGAGTGCGTTACCTAGGCCGCACTTGCGCGAGCCGTCTGCCACTTGCAGCTCGTAGCTGAAAGACGTGAGCATCAAAACCGGGCCGGGATGCTGGCACATACCAGTACGCGACGTCTTCGCCCTCTTCGCGGTCGAAGCGGAACATGGCGTACGCGACCAGAGGTCCGAGCTCAGAATCGGTGGACTTGCGACAGAGGATAAAGCGGGATAGCGGATCGAACAGCTCTTCCTGCTTCGCCGCTGGATCCCAGCCAAACGCCGATTTGATGTATCTGTATGCGCGTCAGAAGGTGAGGACTCTGAGGGCCGCAGCGGCGCGCTCACAGGCCGTGCATGTTGTCTTTGAAGATATCCCATATCGCTTTGCGGTCGTCAGCGGCGAGCTCCGCCGGCTTGGACACTTGGAACTGATACCTTTGAGAGGAATGAGTGCCCCGGAGGAGAGTGAAATTCGTAGGTGTACTTGCAGCGTGTTTTTGACAGCCTCGGAGGTCGAAATGGAGGCTGATAGTTGAAATGTTGGGGCCTGCACAACCTGAATGAGTGGCATTCCTCCTGAGGAGTGGGTTTAGCTCACCTGGTTGGCCTTTCGGATTGCTGCGGGCCCCATTCGTGTCTTAGGTGAGGATGTTGAGTAGTGTTTTGGTTTAGAGTCGCGTTAGCGCTGGTGATCGAGCACGTGGATGAGAAAATCATTTCATCCTCCTCATCCATCTCTGCAGTTCCTGCTTCTTTATTGACCTGTCCATATCCTTCACATCTCACTTGATCTTGTGTCCCTGCTTCTCGGAACGCCTGCAGAACCATGAAGCTCGATGCGACCGACCTCCGGTACATCACCGCCGATGAATTCAGAGTTTTAACAGCGGTAAGTCCCCCAGTCCGCCACTGCGAACGCGGCGTGCTCACTCGCATCGCATAGGTCGAAATGGGCTCCAAAAATCACGAAATCGTCCCCACGGTGCTGGTGGTGCAGATCTCGGGCCTCCGGAACGGGGGCGTCAACAAAATCATGGGATCGCTGGCGAAGCGCAACCTGGTCGCCAAAGTGCAGAACGCAAAGTGTGAGTAGGCTCGTGTGGGGGTGAAATGCCCGCGTTTATGAAATGAAAAGACGACGGGTACAGATTGACGTATGGCGGGTACGATTATCTGGCAATGCGTGCGCTCTCAAAGCGCGATTCGATGTACTCTGTGGGCAATCAGATCGGAGTCGGGAAGGAGTCAGGTAGGCCGATCCAGCGCCTTGAGATGCTGCTGTTAATAATTCTACGTCTGCAGACATATATATTGTCGCTGATGCCGAGGGCAACGAGATGGTCTTGAAGCTCCACAGGTGAGCTGTCGTCTGGTGCTGAATCTTGAACGCACCTCATCATGGTGACAGACTGGGTCGGATATCCTTTCGCGCAATCAAAGAGAAGAGAGATTATTTGGGGAAGCGAAAGTCGGCATCGTGGATGTACATGTCCCGTCTTGCTGCACAAAAGGAATGGGCTTTCATGAAGGTGAGCAATGCCCGCTCGGGCTCGCGCAGACGCTCATATTTTTCACTGGCCAGGTTCTTCATGAGCACGGATTTCCTGTACCAAAACCGATCGATCAAGCCAGACACTGTATTCTAATGGGCTTCCAAGACGCATATCCTCTGTAGGTCATGCCATGCTCGCCCTGCGTAATCTCATTGTCTCTCAGGCGGCAGATAAACGAAGTTCCATCGCCGGGAAAATTATACTCGGAGCTGATGGACATCATCGTCCGATTTGCGCACGCGGGGCTCATACACGGCGATTACAATGAGTTCAACATCATGATTCACCGCGAAACTGGCGTACCTGTAGTCATCGACTTCCCGCAAATGGTCAGCACGTCACACGAGAATGCCGAATGGTAAGGACATGCACTCTCGCTACCGATATCACTGTTGACGAGCCAGAGCAGGTATTTTAACCGTGATGTTGAATGCATACGGACCTTCTTCCGGAGACGCTTTGGCTACGAAAGTGCCCTATACCCCAAATTCCAGAAAACACTAAGTGACGGCGCCGAAAAAGAGCAGGGTGAGGGTTTTAGACTGGATGTCGTAGTGGCAGCCAGTGGTTTCAGCCGGAAGGAAGCTCAGATTCTGGAAGAGGTTCGATATTACCAAATATTGTCCTTTTTGTGTATATTACTAACGTGAGCCTCACAGTATATGGAAGCGGTAGGAGATGGTCGGCCTGAGGGAAGCGACGAAAGCGACGAAAGCGAGGAAGAAGAAGAAGCAGACGAAGACGAAGACGAAAGTGAAGAGGGCGACGAAGAGCTACAGGAGGATCATACTGACCCGGAAGCGAATAAGGCGCCGGCAGAGCCCCGAATCGCTCGCGCTGATTCTGAAGGCCAAAATGATGAAGCCACCGACGAAAATGCTCTTCCTCCTTCCGACTTGGTTTCTCCCTCTCTTCATGGCCGCGAGCTCTCCAGATCTCCTCCTCAATCCAGATCGCCATCACCGGACAGTCTTGCAAAGATGACAGAGTCTCTTAGCATATCTGCATCACAAAGAGGGATCAAGGATATTGTGTCTTCCGATTTGACAAAACAGCGCGCCCGGCAACGGCAAAAGCACCATTCAAAAAGAGGTGCCCAACGAGTTGGGCGAGCACAGGGAAGTAAAGCAAAGCAGGACAATCGGGTAAAAATGGACAAGAGCGGATTCTGGGATTGAGTTCTATTTTTGAAATTACTTTGTATATCCACCACACACTGTATCGTTATGTTCAAGTTGCTCGTCATGTAGTGTATAATTCATGTTTTTGCATCTGGCGCCACAAATCTGCTCCCTTGCCCAAATGCGGACATGGCGGAGCTTGACGCGCCTTGTCTCCTGCCCTCAGTTTCTCTTGAATAGCCTATATCTCTCCACCGTCAACCAACATCATGGATAAAGCTGAACTTGAAACTTACCAAGTGCAACTATCTCAGGTTGAGCTTGCTCTTTCTAACGACCCCGACAATGCAGAACTCGTCTCTCTTCGATCTGAGCTACAAGAGCTCATCGACCTCACCACTGCATCGATTGCCCAGGCGGAAGCTGCTTCATCATCTAAAGCAGAGTCGTCGCGCAAAGCAACCACAAATGTCCCAACCAAAACATGGGCGGCCGGGGACGACTGTCTTGCCAAGTACTCGGCGGATGGCGGTTGGTACCCTGCTCGGATCACGTCATTGGGTGGTTCTACAGAAAACCGCGTGTACAGCATCGTATTCAAAGGCTACAACACCACAGAGCTAGTCAAGGCCGGAGAAATCAAAACCCTGCCGGCTAACTACGCCACCACCATGCCGTCGGCTTCTAACAAACGAAAGCTGAGCAAGGCAGAGGAGGAGGAGAAGGAGCGAAAGAAGAAGAAGAATGAGAAGAAGTTGGAGGTCAAGGCGGCCAAAGCAAAGGAGCAGACGAACAAGCAGGCAACATGGCAGAAGTTTGCCAAGAAGTCGGAGAAGAAAGGTGTGCATATTGCAGGTACCGCTGGGACCAGTATCTTCAAAACGCCGGATAATCCGTTGGGACGAGGCGAGCATCGTCCCATTCAATATCTTGGCGCCATCTGCTGATATTATTACCATTCAGTTGGCGTGACAGGAAGTGGGAATGGCATGACCGAGGTCGCCGTGAGGGGCAAGCATAAGTTTGTGCCTGGGGAAGATGGTTATTAGGGAGGATTTGGTGAGTCCTTTCAGATCTTGAATATACTTCGAGCCTCACCGAGCATCATCAGCATGTGCTCTACGAGAGTGTGTTGTATTTTCGGTCATAAGGCCATAACTTTCGTCCATTCACATGCATGCAGGGTTACCGCATCGAGCTCACTAAGCGGCACTGAGCCCTTGTACCAACATTGAAAGCATACGTATTTTTTCTTCATTCCGATACCACATGAGATCCTTATCTTGTCCTCGTTGCCTCCACCTTTCCCAGACTATTGTAACGCTGCGGGGGGAGCGGCTCCGCGACCTCGATCGCTGTCATCGTACGTTTCACTTGTGCGCCTGTAAGGGTCTTATTCGGCTTATACTCAACTGCGATCTCTCATCGGATGAACGGGGATCTGAAAAGTCCAAAGATCTGTCCTGATGATGCAACGTCCCATGGTGCACCACGCTTGTGCCATCGCTGCCTACGTCAGACGCCGCCTTGGTCGAATTTTACCTTACTGTGCCTCAGTCACTCAACGATAGGCAAGACACCGATCACGATCAGGCGAAAGCTTCTGGCAATGCCTGGCCCACTCATCGGGCAGCTCTTCACCAGAGGTAAGCCATGCACCTCGATAGGCTTATTCAGCTCTAGCCCACCGCCTAAATATTTATCATAAATAAATATACTCGCATTACCATCCCAATGTGTTCACATTGAACGCTTGCGACTTCACCGACGGAGAGACACTTGCACCCAACAAGTCTAAAGATCTGGAGAGTTTCGCGATGTGCTTGGAAACGGTGGCACTTCGGCGGCTGAATCGTCTCTGCACCTTCTGCCTCTGTGGACTGAGCCGGCAACAAATCGCGACAACCATCACAAGAAGACGCATGAAGTCTACGCTTGCACCTCCACTCCGGAATTTTCGCCATCCGCCACCGAGTTTGACGCCCGCGTGTGGCAGAACCCTGACTGAACATCCCGCTTCTTCGCTTAGCCAGCTCCAATCTTGGCCAGAGTTCTTCGGGGGATTCGCAACTGAGTGTGGCGCATCTCCCCGAGGCAGGTCGCAAGCTGGTGCCTTGAGCTTCCACCTGCCAGTGCAACGTGATTGAACAGGTCATCTTACGTATGTGTTTTATACCGCATCACGGGGACGAAATTGATTTAAGTTGTATACTACGCAGTCACATATGGCAAGTGTCATTTTATTTATGGGGCCGTCATTAACCCAGGTAACTTCCAGTAGAGTCGACTGAATGACGGCGAGATGGGGCCACAGCCTGTGGCTGGTTCAATAGGCCTCCCAAACCGCTGCACTGTACAGGAAAATTCAATCGCCGTGCATTTCAACTTTATGGGAAAGGTTTACCGATCGCTCGAGTTCCAACAATTTTAGTTTGGTGTGTGACGCATCATTCTGCAGGCCGGCTACCATGCTCTACGGATGGCGTCAGCAAGTAAGATCCGCTATCGTGCGCGTCAACCGCTCACCTTTGCGGTTTTTGAGTTCAGGCCACGATACGGTTCGAGCTGGCTGAAAGGGATGGGATACAGCCCCAACGCGAGCAGCTGGGCATGCAGGCGGTCTACATGCGCCTCCAGGCTTGCGGTATAAATCGTGCGTCGGTGAGGAGCGCCCATTGTGGAGCTAAGAATCAATTAATAAATGCAATAGATTTGGCAATCATGCCTAATAGGCACGGATGCGACCCACAGTTCATGGGAATTAAAGAGCGTCTTCTCGAGCGTGTGACTCCAGATCTTGCGATTCCGCTTTTTGGCCTCGCCTTTGGCATATAGACGCGCATAGGGATGGGCGATGGCCTGGTGCAAGGAGGCCCTGGGAGTAGACGCGTGTCCATCGACGGGCGACTCGGCGACATCAAGAGGCACCAGGGTGCCATCAGACTCGGAAAACCCAAACGTTGGAGGCTGCGGATAAGGGTTGCCGGTCGCTGCACCGTCGGAGACGGGCGGCTCGACGGTGCGATCAGAGCTGGAAAAGCGAGATGTATGCTGTGGATAAGGATTGCTCGCCACTACGCCATCGGAGAACCTTAGCTGAGAGATGTCAGGCAGGGAGTATTGGCGGTATCGAGGAGATACTGTGGGCGGCAAGGACGGAGCATAAGGCAAAGAATGCGTTGGACTCGAGGCACTGTCAGAGGATGATTCTGGTGAGGGAGGACATTGGAGCGAGTAGCCTTCGGTGAGTTGAGCGTAGACGGTGGACATTGTGACGGGTTAAATTTGACAAACTCTTGCGATCTAGAGAGGTCATTTATATTGAGAGGCTGGTGACGAAAACGTCGGGCACGGAGCTCAACGTACCCATGGCCGGTTATAGAAGGGCTGCAATCACGGTGACAGATTCCCGAGGTCGAGGATGATCATTTCCGGGGAGTAGGGTCAATTACTTCGATTGGCACAAGCCTAGCTTCGGCAATGTCCTCTAATACTGCAGCAACCCCTGTGCGCCCTGCGTTAGTTAAAGTTTGGTCCACGATTCTCAAGAGCCTGGATTCATGCACGGGTCCGTCGGTGACTGCATTTCTATTGCTTGGGCGTGGAGTGCTGTACCGGTGGCGAGGATGTGGGGTGCGTGGCAACTTGAACCTGCTCGTCCGGAAATGGCAAAGATGTAGAAGCTGCCAACCTAAACGCCGCTGGTGGACCTGGTTGATTATCTCTCGTCCTCTTTCAGCTATCATTCAGTCAACGAATCCCGGCGGTACAAGGCGGGATGCGGTCTCCCCGATGCGTTTGTGCTCAACGCCACCATCCAAGCGCCGTTGAGCGTCATGATGTTTTCATTACGCACGAAAACCGAGCAGCTGGCGGGATGTGCTGGAAAGAGGTGCATGCGATGATCTCTGCGCATGCAACCGGAGCGCTCGGTGTAGCGACTAACGGAGTTCAACATCTTCCCAACGGTGCGCGAGTCCAAGTGAAGGAGTATGATATGACGAGTGAAGCTTATCTGGTTCATAAATAGTGATATTAATCGAGAATCATACTGACCTTTGGGAATAGGAAATGCGCGGCTACAGCTGGCCACAGCCAAGTCAGAGTTTACGAAAGATGAGATGTGACAAGGTTAAATGCGTCGCATGGCCGACAGGCCTAGGCTTCCTTCGCATTGCTGTATGATGGCTGTCGATCGAGAAGTAATGCGCAACCTACCGACGTCGGTACAGTGATGCGGGGCCTTCTAAAGGCAGGCCTGGGCGGGAGCTTGACGTAAATCTGGCAATACCCCTAACACCAACTCCCGACGCCCTTCAATGCGGGGTCGAGATATAAAATCAAGGATATTCACTGAAAAGCATACCGCCACCCCCTGCAGATCATTCGCCCACACTTACGTTCCCTATCGGTGCGGTGGGAGCCTCAAGGTAAGGGCCGAAACGGAGGCCGGGGGATGTATGGTTCGAACCTTAAGGCAAAGTCACGCCAATGCGAGGATCGTCGTCTCGCGAAGGGAACCTCCGCGCGTCTACAGCGTCAAATCGTGGCTAGCTGGCTTGATAGCTTCTTCGTATGCTCGCCATCGGCCAGAGGACCGGAGTGCGTCCTTTTCGGCGCGTGGCTTTGACGAATTTTGACATTCAGTCAGTGGCTATAAAGCCTCTGCCTGCTCGCACCGGTTTTGAACTGAACCTCACCCCTCACCGCTATTAATATCACACTCACCATGGAATCTTTCCCTCCTTTCGTCCTTGACAATAATTATGGCTCAAATTTCCAAACAGTGAGTGTGGCGCATAGGTGCTCGCATTGATGTCGCCTCGGGCTAAATATATGTCCTTAGGAGGAATACGTCGAATCTCCCATCTACGAGGAGAACGGCTTCCTGCAATCGTTGGATGTATATTCTTTCCCATCTGCCGGCTCGTCCACCACATCACTGGAGGAAGGGCTCGCATGCTTTGGCTCTCAGCCCGTTCAGGCCCCCAACACAGCCACGAACTGGGGGTTTGATTCGAAAGGATTCTGGCAGCAGCAGTACCTCCCTCCCACGTCCGAGGATCCCTATCACTCTCGGCTGCCTCTGTACGCACCTGTGCCGCGCCACATGGTCGAAACCCTCCCATCCCCCGCAGAGTTTCACTTCCCAGCCACGCAGCCGCAGTATGCCACCCACCCAAGCCACTTCCCCGCAGCCGCCGTCGAGGCGCCGATATCGACGTCAGGCCCCATCCGGACCAACCCCCGGTCCAGGCGTGTGTCACGGGAGTCGGGCAAGCCTTACCCGCAGCAGCCCAGCCTGCTCCACTCGTACGACCTCGGCGCGGGCCCGCAGATGACCTTTCAGACGCCGAGCGAGCTGTTGCAAGATCTGAGCAGGCAGGATGCAGATCCGGCCCCGCAATCGAAATCGCAGTCGCAGTCGCAGCCCGGCCAGGAAGCGGAAACAAGGCACGCGTCTCAGCGCAAGGCCCGTCTGAATGCGCTGGCGGACAGCATCGGGTTTATACCCACAGATCCGTGAGTCTGTCCGCGGTTTCCCTCCGATAATTAATTAATATGGCGTCATGGCAGGGATACAATATCCTCGCACGAGAAGAAGAGGCACTACCTTGAGTGCCTCGAGCACTATATCGTGTATATTCACGACCAGCTTCGGCTTGTGGGCCACACGCCCGTTACGCTCGAGCGCGTCTCGACGTACCGGGGACTCAGCAGCCGATCTATACGGGTAAGTCGAGTGACTTCGCGCAGACCGCATAATTAACCCGCGCCATCAGACCTTGCTGGTGCACATGGAGAACAACGTACGCAAACTGCATCAGCAGACGCTGAGCGAGGAGCAAGTCGTGAGTCTGCACAACCCATGCGCATTTCTACCCGTATTTATTTGGACATGCAGTGGAAAAACTTGCGCCACCAGGTAGTCAGCGCACAAGAGGCGCACGATGCCGCCGCTCTCGAGTATAGGCGTCACTCGATCGCGGCCTGCTCTGCTACAGAGATGGGTTCAGGTGGGATCGAGACAATTGCCGATGCCACTGCCCTTTACCTGCAATGATTCGTCTCTGATCGCTCTCCGTACCGTCTAATTCTTGCATTTTCACTTCCCTCATCCTACATGCATATCTTATTTCATTGTAATCGGGTTGCTAAGCGCCTGCGTAATTTCCTTCTGTTTCATCACGATTGTTGTCGGTGATTATTTCTACCCGTTGTATTTGCCTAGGGTCACCTGCGGTGTCCCCCGAGATAAGAGATGTACATATACGCTATATTCGCATAATATTCACATACACAAGAATCCACTGAATCAATACCTGATCAATACACTGTCGGCAATCTTGATCTCCGGTTCAGTATTCGCTTAGCAAGCTCGGTACAGCAAGGTCTATTGTGATACTAGTTACACTTTCCATACATCGATTCAATACATTGTCGGCAATCCTGATCTCCGTTTCATCATCCGCTTAGAAGGCCTGGTAAGCTGGCAGGTCGTCGCCGTCTTTGGGTCCCGGCGGCGGGCCTTGGGCACCCCCGGAGGGTCCACTGCCACCCGCATTGAGGATCCTCTCTCTCTCCTCGCGCTGGAGCCTCTTCTTCTCGTCTTCGGCGCTCTCGAACCCGCTCGAAGTGTCAGCCGGAGGCGGTGGGCCCTGCGCGCTCAGAATGCGTTCCCGCTCCTCCCGCTGGAGCCTCTTCTTCTCGTCCTCGGCGCTCTCGTACTGCTGGCTCGGACTGCCAGATGTGACAGACGCGATGCTCGCAGCGGCAGCAGCAGCGGTACCGATAGCGCCCGTTTGACCGTAGTTGCTCTCGGAGGGCTGTTTGCCCGGGAGGCCACCACTGCGGGGACCGGCATCAGGAGCGGCGCCCTTGATGTCGAGCAGCGATCCGCTCGCAGGACCTGGCCCGTTCGCGCCCGCGCTGACTGGCACGCCGGTCTCTGCCACGGTGGGCACGATGGGCGGCAGGCTTGAGCTCAACTTATCCGGGGACCCCAACGGCGCGGGGGAGGTCGTGGAGCCACCGGAGGCAGGGATGGGGATTGATGCGGGGGTGTTGTTGAGCTGGGCAGGGTTCACAGGCGGTGATTGAGTGGTGTTCCGACTTGGGCCGCTATCGGTTGACTTGTATGATGAGGGAGGTGCGGTCGCTGAGCCGGGCAGGTCGGACAAGTGCTGGGGAGGAGTGAGCGTGATGCCCGACGCGCTGTCTTTGAGAGCCAATTCGGAGGCATGGCTCTCCCCAAAGCTGCGTGTGTCAAAATCCGAGTCAACAGACGACTCGGGGGAGAGGTTGATACGCCCCGTCTTGTAATTGTCCAAGGCGCGTTGAAGGGATGCGCGGGTGGCTGCGGTGGATTGGGCACCTTTGTACGGCTCCTCAGCGCTGGGTGGCGTCAAAGGCAGTACCGCTATAACAGGGCTCGCAGCTTGAGATATCAGCACGAGTTTCTCGGCGTACTAACACAATTGTCAGTTTAGCGGCAGTGGCAGGAGCGTGCATATTTACCTCCCGGATAGCGTCCCACTTGAGCTGCTCGCTCTCCCGGACAGCCTTTCTCTTCAAGATCTCAATCTCCTTCTCCTTGGATTCGTCCTGCTCTTCGTGTTTCTTGAGCTGATTTCGCAGATCTACTAGACGCCCCTCAGTGCCCTTTGCTTGCTCGTGCTCGAGGCGCGAGATGGACAGCGCGAGGCCAGCACGGATGTTGCGGCGGGGCGTAATCGCGGTCTCTGCATCGCGCAGCGCTTTGATCGGGGCGCGAGCAGCGTCCAATTTGATAGCGAGGGTGCCCGCCAACGAGCCCTGCACAAAGTTGAAGTACGCCAATCGGTCGGAGACTGCGATCCAGACGATAAGCACACGAGCACGCCAAGGACGACATTACGCACCGTCCTTGAGATCATCAGCCTCGGTTTGGCCCCAGGTATATAGTTCCTTGCTCTGCGTCTTCGAGTCCCTTGAGAGGCTGTCGAAATCGATAGCGACGCCCTTCTCCGTTGTGATGATCTTCTGAATGGGCGAAGTGGTTCTGTGGACGCCGCGGTCAGCCCTGCACGAGACGAACGTATCACCGACTACTCACGCGTATTGCTGTCCCAAGGTCTTGATTTGATGCTGAATGGATTCGAATTGGCCGAAAGGCGTCGATGTAGCCGCGCCCGGTTTCTGCTCCGCGCCTGGAGACGTCGTGCGGTGCGGGATGTGCGCACCGAGGGGCGTAGCGTTCAGCGCTGCTTGCGCTTTATCTGTGAGGGAGGACAAGAAACTGGACATTGTGGTATGAAGGAAGGGCTGTTAGCAACTGCGCAATAAGGAATATGGATGATGGAGCAGCCGGAGTGGATTAACAAGGTTAGCATAGCAATATAATGGCGTCATAAGTACATAGCCAAACAGCCAAGTCGAAAATTAACGTCAAAAATTAAATAATCGACAGTAGTTGGTACAGAATCAGTTTACGGTAAGCTTCTTCGCGTTCTTGCCCTTCTTCTCGCTGTCCTTGTGGCTCATGAACTCGACCTCGGTCGCCAGCGGGCCCGCCAGCTTTTGCGACTCGGGGTACATCAGCACCTGCACCTTGAAGTGCTTCCCAATCTGCTCTACTCGCTCCCGCAGCTGCACCTCGGCGGCATCCTCGTTCCCGGAGAGCGCAGGTGCCAGCCGTGTCCAGATGGACAATCGGTAGAACTGCGGTCGCACGGAGACGATCACACCTGTGATCAGGGATTGTGGGGAGGGCTCTTCGGTTTGTGTGAGATAGGGGTCGAAGGTCTCGCCAATCGCAGCCAGCATCTGCGGCGGAAATTAATACGTATATACGGACAAAGAAAGAAACACGAACTGTGTAGAGCCACATTTTATCGACGTTGCCGCGATTCTTGTCTTTGGGAAGCTGTATGCTCCACTTTCCGCCCTGCTTGTTAGCCTCGTCCTCCCATGCAGGGATGATGCCCTCCTTGAACAAGTAGTAATTCGCTTTTTGGGGGAGCATAGATGGTGCTACAATGTTGTTGTAAAGACTGCGAAAGTATCAGCGATCTGACACAAAAGGTCTGGCTTGGTCACGCACCCCCAGAATTCCTCGACGCTGTCGAAGGTGATGACACGCTTGATGTCTTCCATCCACCCATGTGCGGCATTTGCGCCGGGCGTCTGGGGCAGGGGAGTCTGAGGAAACGCGGAGATGGGAGTCTGGGGGAGATTTCTGCCTTTTGTGGACGGTGAGTCAAACCACAGCGTCCAAGGTGAATACAGAGGGTGCTACGTAATCGTTCAGCCTAAGCTCGCAGAACGCAAGCATGGGCACACACCTTGACATTGAAGTTGGTAGGATCGTTGAACACGGTACGGATGCCCTCAGCTTGGGCCTGCATATCTACTTCTTGAATTTCCCCCGGTTCTGGTGATCCGCCACCGTTTGGCTCAGGAATAGCAGGGGTCGTAGGGCTCTCGCCACCGTTCTCTACCTGCTGGTCGGCAATAGCAGCATTCAGAGCTGCGCGGGAGGCTGCCAAGGCAGGTCCAGGAAGAGCTGAAGGGGAAGCCATGATTGCTGTGAGCTGTGATTTTGTGGATACCAATCGATTGGTATAACGTAGAGCTAGAATTAGAAAATAAACTGATTCACTAGCAGCTGATAATAATATGCAGGATAGATGGGTCGACAGATAAGAGGATAGAGCGAAGAGAAAAAAGGTTTGTGCTGGAGGATGGTAACTTGGTAAGGGGAAAATTATAATGTTCCGCGAATTGTCCACCACGCGATTTCTCCAGAGCTTCAGACACCGGGCCGATCCGTCGATGCCTATATCCCCATTGAACCTGCACACTCTCTTCAAGCTCTATCTTCTCCCTCAATTCAATCAAGGTATCATCCTCAATTTACTGGAATTGAAGCGGATTTGTTGGTGGGAAGACAGATGAGATAAGATTGCCGAAGGCTTGCATCGCTCCATTAATTGCGAGCGGAAATTTTGTTGCCGATCGAGTCGTCAACGCATCGGCCGAGCGTGTCCTGTCCATCGACCACCACCACCCATGGATCCTTTCCATGCAAAACTTGTCGCTGCCGCGACTGGGTCTACACTGACCGCTCTCACCAGTCAGCTCATATAGCATCCTTCTTTAAACACATATTGATGTCATTGCAGTGACCCCCTTCGATGTGGTCAAGACACGCTTGCAGACCCAGCCTCCCAAGCCACTATTCAAGCAGCCTCCTCGGAACGCTTGTTGCCAACCGACTAGCGTACCGTGTGTTCGGAACATGTCGTCGCTTGCCCGGTCAGCCGCGTCGCTCCATTCACAGAATGTCGTGTGTATATGGGAGAACGGCGTCTTCCGGGCGGAACGGGTTAATGGATTCGCAGATGCTGTCAGGCATGTCTGGAGGGCAGAGGGTGTGCGCGGGCTCTGGAAGGGAGCAGGAACGAGTTTGTGAGTCGGCTGTCTCTTTCTTCCGGATCTTCGGCTGACGAGCCTGCAGAGTGATGGGCGTACCGGCGTCGACCTGCTATATGCTCACGTACGACCACTTGCTAAGAAATGTCCTGCCTTCAATAATCCCTTATGAATCTCTGGTTCCAATGACGGCCGGCATTCTCGCTCGGACATCCATAACCACCCTTGTCTCGCCCTTGGAGCTCGTGCGCACAAATTTACAGTCAACGCCCAAGTCCTGGGACAATCCACACACACTGCGCTCCGTCCTCGCCTCCGTGCGCGTGCTTGTGCGAGAGCAGGGCGTGCGCAGTCTGTGGCGTGGTCTGGGACCCTCGCTGTGGAGGGACGTGCCTTTTAGCGGGCTCTACTGGGCCAGCTATGAGAGTTGGAAGAGCTTCTTCCAACGTCGTGGGCAAAGCGGAGCATGGATCGCGTTTATATGCGGGGCTACAAGCGGAATAAGCGCAGCATTGGTCACCTCACCTTTTGACGTGCTCAAAACGAGAAGGCAGGCGTCGGTGATGAACTCGACCCCTGCCTCAATGAAGGCCGCATCACAAACAATACCACTCATTCTCAAAATCATCAAGAACGAAGGTCCATCGGCCTTGTTCGCTGGTTTACTGCCACGAATCGCCAAGATTGCTCCTGCCTGCGGTATTATGATAGCTTCATTCGAGGTACATCGATGTCTGCCTTTCCATGCCTGAACATCTACTGATTCATCTTCCGTAGGGTGTTGGGAAGGCTTTGGAAAAGAAATTATAGACATGTATATATATACTCTGTTCGTCATACTAATTACACGACCTAATATACGATGCAACGTGACTTGTGGATCAAATGGAGCGAGCTCATCCTAACCGATTCAGCTGCTTCTTAGCAGATCCCAGCTTATCTCCAACCCTATCAACATTATTCGACAAATCATCCAGCATCTCAATCTGCGTCGCCAACTCCGACCCGATAGCCATTCCCAGATGCTTCTGCCGTTGTAATATCGTCGTCAGCTGCGAGACCTGCGCATCCTGCTGATCCATCTGCTGCTTCTGCAGTTGCAGCAGGCCTTGGCTATCCAGTGGTCGCGTGACTTCCGTTTCCTGTGCCTTCGCCGCCGCGCCAAACACCCGTCCGGGTCTCGAGAAGCCAGACGAAGTGGTCGGCACCTTGTCAAAGGTCTTGCCAGACACCGCACCCGGGGGCTCAGGGTACCCCCGCGACGCCTGCCGTGCGATGGTGACCATCCGCCCCAGCTTCTCGCAGTCGTCCTGCAGCCGGCCGACCATGTCCGTGCGGCGCTGCAGCTCGCCCTCGCTCATCCCCGTCAGCGCGAGCTCCTGCAGCCCGCGCGTAAGCGTGCGCACGCGGCCCAGCGCCTCCGCGAGCGTCTTCTTCGCCTGCACGTTCGTCGTGTGCGCGCCGGAGACGTCGCCCTGGTCGGACAGCGCATCGCGGCGGTTGACGTCGGCGCGGATGTCCCGGATGCGGTTCTGCAGTGCGAGGTGCTCGTCCAGCCACGAGGCGCTGGAGAACGTCCCCGCGGCGGCCTCCGGGGCGTCGCCGCTCTTGCGGAAGGGCACGCCGAGGAATTCGAGGAAGGCGAAGTGTTCCCGCCATTTCGCTTCCTTTGCGGATAAGATGGCGCGGAGGTAGGCCTCGAGGGCGACCTGGCGCTCCTGCAGAATAGCTTGATCGCGAGTGTGGAAGAGACCCATGATAGAGCGTTTAGGAGGCAGCGCGGCGGGGGGTGCGGAGCCCGTTGACTTTGTGAGCTCGGTGTTGAGGTCGAGGAACTCGGAGTAGCGCCTCCACATGGACCACGACCGGACCGACGCCTGGATATCTATCTTGTAGACGGTGTGCGGCTTTGGCGTCGGTCGTTCTTCATGGCCGCGGATTGCAACTGCCTGGATTGCAGTCGACGCCATCGCTGAGCGCTGGAGGGAAAACGCGTGGCTAGGTCGTGGTAGTGGCGAAGTAAGAGGTGCTGTCGGCCCGATAAGCTCGGTGCATCAGGCAAGCGTCAGGCATGACTTACCTCGACTCACCCACTGTTGACCAGTGGCACTATGTCCGCTGGACAGTGCTGCTGCTGTCATGCCTTGCTGTGCTGCTAGTGATATACTTGAAATCCAGTGATCCCTATGGGCTATTCCATCTAACCCTAAATAAATTGCCTGGCGAAGATCCAGACGCTGAGCCCAAGACGGAATGGCTGAACATGGGATACTGGCGGGTGAGTAGACTGTTTCAATCACTGTTTTGCAGATTACTGAAACGATATGCTCAAAGGACACTGACGTGTTTCCTGAAGCTTGTCGAGGTAGGTCACTCATCGTCAAAGTTGTTCTCGTCATTGAACCACCTATATTAGCACTCGCGTTGAAGCTCATCAAAGCTGCGCAGATAGGGCCTGGAGGAAATGTTCTAGACGTCGGTCATGGAACTGGCGAATCCCTCATCCTTCAGCTGTCAGACGCAGACGTTCCTCGCCCGGCGCATCTTTCGGGCATTACAAGTCTCAAGTCCCATTATGAGCGTTCAGGAAAACGCATCGCGCGTCTTCACAGCAAACCTGATATATCACTCTATCTAGGCGATGCTATTTACAGGCCCGACATACAAGGACCACACCCTCTCGACCCATCCTCGTCTTCCGAGCCATTCACTGCCATTTTGGCCCTTGATTGTGCATACCACTTCGACACGCGCAAGCTCTTTCTAGAGCAGAGCTTCCACCGCCTGGCGCCTGGCGGCCGCATATCCCTGGCTGACATCTGCTTCTCCAAGACGGCCCTCCGGTCGGGATGGATCCGCTTTTTCGTGAGCCTCTGTGCCTTGATGCCACTGGCAAACATAGTGTCCCCAGAAGAATATACGAGGTCCATGAAGGCAATAGGATATGACGACATACGCTTCGAAGACATCAGCTGCGATGTCTTCCCTGGGTTCTCGCGGTTTCTTCGTGGGCGCGGATGGGGCTGGGCGGTGTTTGCCTCTGTCATCGGGTGGTTGGGGCAAAGTGGCATGCTGTTCATAGTAATCAGCGGCGCCAAACCAAGTCCGTAAGGCTCTTACCCGGGATATCCAAGTGAGATGTGGTGGGCTTCACACGATGGGGGCTTCTGGGCTCTCCCCTCGACACCTGTGCGACTTATCTACACGTACAAACGGCCCCGCCGACACGATACTATCTTGTGCAGAGAAGATGTAATTTACACAAACAAGGATCTCTACACTGCGTTCTTACAAACTAACCCGAAAGGATGATCAAAGCCAATGTTAAGGAATGTGACGTTCCTGGGGTGATTAAATGCTACATATATTCTTTCCTTCTATCCTTCCTAGCAACTGCAGCAAGGCATCCAGATTTCCTAAGTATACGCCTCATGTTGACGGCTCCTCCGGGGGGGCCGCCCCTTCTGGCTCGGCTATGTCGGGTACAGGGATCTCGAGTGCAGGTGTTTGACCATCTTCCTTGGCAATGGCAGGAGTTGCAGGCGTCGGTGTTGGCCCATTGGCTGGGGTAACGTGCTGAGTGGAAGGGGCGGTGGAGGCAGGCGGCTCAACAGCTTCGCCGATTGCCACCTCGCCTATAACGTGTCGGAGGACATCGCTGAGCGTAATGATGCCTAATAAGCGGCCCTTCTTTCCACCCTTCCTTTCCTCCTCCTGAGACGACATCAGAGTAAGTTGATGTGATTTGTGTTGGAAACATACCTCGCCTTCGACTACCACCAGTCTGTGCACCCGCCGTTTCTTGATAAGTTGCATAAGTGTGCTGAGTGAGTCGTGCGCGGTGCACACTACAACCCCTGGGAAGTCGGGTGAGCGCTGATTAAGAGCTTCGGAAACCGTTAAATCTAGTGACTGGTAGGCCCCCAATCTAACGAGGGTCTGTGCTTCGTGGTCAAATTGGAAAGCATTCTGGAGTTTGAGACACATACAATAACATCAACAGTCTCATATAAGTTGACAACGACCCCCTCTTCGTCTATAATAGGCACAGCTGATATAGCCCTTTCTGAAAACATGTGCACGACATCGAGCACGGGGGTGGTGAGAGTGGCAGTAGCAATCGGTGCATATGGGTTGTGTCCCTCTACAGTTTCGCCATTTAGAAGTGGACCTTGAACGTAGGTGCCAATCTTGAGTCTGCGAAGGGAGAGATGCAATTGACTGATCTCCTTGTTCAACTAGACGCATGTGAACGCCATTAGTGAAGTTCCGCGGGAGGATGTAGAATACATACGTTGATGGATATGAATTTCAGGAGACGATATTGTGTGAGGACAGATATGATCACTTCGTGACCTGTTTCAGTGTCATTGTCGAGGAGGGGAAGGCGCCGAGCGTGAGTTTGGATCAGAACTTTCGCTGCATCGTAGAGAGTGCTTGATGGGTGCGCTCTGAGCAGTGGTGGTGTAGCTACACCAAGCTTATTCTCAATTTCTAGTACAATTGTGAGCTCAGTAGATGCAGGCGCACAGTGGTAGTTTACCTCGTAGCGACTCTAATTTGAAGTGCTCAACATCAGCGGCAGCACTGTCATACGAAGCTGTATGATAGTAGTATTGAATGAGGTGGATTATGTCTAGCACAGTGAGCATGCCCGCGAACTTGGACTTCTCGCTATTCCACAGAGGTGCGGAAACAACGCCTTGGAAGCGTGTAGTGTTAGGATTAGGGTATTGAGCTGAACTGATGTCATTTACCGTTGAGCAAGAGGCATTGCAGGGCCTTCTTCACATTCAGCTTCGTGTCCAGCGCAATCAGCCTGAAGCTGACAGGAAATGCATCATACGAAGTGCGCCCCTTGAGAAACCGGCGAATTTCATGCAGTGCGGCATCATGTGTTTCCTGGGTTTGGTGTGGAGGTAGGTGAGATCCTGCCCGGTTTCGGCGCGAAGATGGTCTCCTTTTGACAGTCGGAGAGCGGTTTGGGGATAACGTTGAATTCATAGTGCGGCAAAGGGGGAGAAGGCAGTCCAAGCGCGCGATAATCACAATTGTGGCCGGAGGGTGTCCAGGAAAGGAAGGACCCGGCCTGTGCGTGGCTCCCCATGGTGAGGTGTGCGTGCCGCTGTGCAAGTTACCATCCCGTGCCCTGTTTTTCTCCTTCTTAACAACCTACTTTCAGCCAGGAAGGCGCTCAGATAATCATGGCCCTAGAGGGCTCACATTCAGCTATGCGGTCTGCCACCCCAGATGGCCCGTATGTTCTATCTCAGTCCGCAGTGCAGACCCTTAGAGATATCCTCAGCGCCGCTCAGAACGACACCGTCGATATACCGGAGAACCAACCTCACTCACCACCTCACGATGCTCTCCTCATATTATTACCTCTGCTTATCGTGCTATCCACTTTCCTGTTTATGCTGCTGTTCTTCCTCGTTTGCGTTATTTTAATACGCAGACGCCGAGGCATCGTCCTCAGAGACAACGATGGGCCGGTAGACATGAGCAGAGAGGATCTCATTGATGGAGAAGGTGGATTTGAAGGCGTGGAATCTCGCTGGATGGAAAGCGTCAGCGAGCCCGCTCGAAGAGAGTACCTGCGGGCCAAAGGTGAGTTCTAATGGAGGCTGACTGGACAGCGAGCTCACATGTTGTCTCGCAGATTTCCAGCTTCAGTATCCGCCGAACTCTCAGCCCACAGACATTACGCTTTCGCAGTTCCTATCGATCCAAGAAAAGGGCGTCTCTGCGTGGTGCTTCGAACCAGATTATGAGACCCTCAACTCTCTACTCGTACACGCCCGCACGGAAATCACATTCCTTCCAGATCCCGCCTCATCCTCATCAGTCCAATCCAACCTTCCCCTGCCGAAATTGAACGAGGTTTATTACTGGGAGGTGAAGATGTTTGATCTTCCGGAATCCACAAATGTGGCAGTGGGTCTGGCAACCAAGCCGTATCCACTCTTCCGTCTACCTGGCCTATGTCGACACTCCGTTGCATACCATTCCAATGGCGACAAATCCCATAACTTCCCATTCACAGCGTCCGCTTTTGGCCCCAGCTTGAAGGAGGGCGATGTGCTTGGCGTGGGCTACAGGCCTCGAACAGGAACCATATTCTTCACTCGAAATGGCAGGAAAACTGAAGATGCCTTCATTGGGATGAACCGTTGGAACTTGTTCCCAACAATCGGAGCCGATGGCCCTTGTAGTGTGCATGTTAACCTTGGTCAAGCTGGCTTCGTCTTCATCGAGGCCAACGTCAAGAAATGGGGTTTGGCGCCAAGTGTAGGCACATTGGCTCCTCCACCAGCATATGGCAGCGAACGTGGTAGCATTTTGCTTGATGTTGGCGGCGGCGGGAGGCCTTCTGGTGTGGTTTCGCCTTCTGCCGGGACATCGCCGGCGTCTTCTCGGCGCTCGCATAGGTCTCGTCGTCCTAAACCCCCTGGTCCATCGTCTGCACCCATCGCATCCTCGCCTCTAACTGGCGCCCCCATCACATCCCGCGTTCCGGCTACTCCACCTACTCCTCCACCACCCATCACGCCCATAGAAGAAGAATCAGCAGAACTAGCGGGTCCCTCGAATGTGCAAGGAAGATATATATCCCCCACAGACCTTCCCTTCCATCGACCAGGAAATGTGAATTTGCCCGCTCTGCCTACGCCAGAAGAGAGCAGCTCGGATTCGGATGAAATACCAGAAAACCCTTCTTCAGACTCCACGACGGCTCTCTTACTATCACAATCGCGATCAGCCTCGCCGGGTGGCGTACCCCCAGCAGGTGCGAGCACACTCTTTAGCATCCCTCGGCGTCCTCGTCAACCGTTCACTCATTACGCCAAAAAATTGTCGAACTCAGGCACCGAGACGATGCGAGGAGAAGGAGAGCCCTCAGGGTCCGAGTTGACGGTCCAGGTGCATCCACCGCCCGATTCGCCGGGCCCTCCCAATCCTCCGACGCCCAACCAGCGAGATATTGGTCTGCAGGCTCTCACGGATATGCTGACCAGCACGCGCTCATCAAGAAATCCCAGCACTCGATCATCGAGCTCGGGAGGTAGAAGCTCTAGTCCTGATGGAGAGCCGGCAAGTGGCGAAGAAATATTAGGCTCCGACGAGATTTCACGGCGGGAACCACCGGCATACTCTCCTCTGGACGCCTATACATACGCGGATGGGGTCCATATCGATTTACCTGCAGAGGTAATCTCTGCTGCATTAGAAGGGGGAGCAGTGCCCGAGAGTGCCATTGGGCAAACCAATAATCTACGCTCAGACAGACGACGAAGTCGGAGGAGATGATCTGGAGAATAATTTGCCTGGGGTTTTCTTATGTGATTAATTCGTACGACTCTTGATGACCTCTTCGTTCTGATTGCTCTGTTGTCAGTAACGGATCAGTACTATACTCTGCTGAGTGACGCCTGTGTATCTTTCTTATCACCATCCACACTTCATTATTGACACTTGCTTTCGTACTCATATAATTCTATGTATTCGTGGGACTTTCTACTATCTGAGCCTGGCATTCGCACCAACTAGTTCGAGTCGCCGTCACCTCCTTCTCTGGGTCTTCGTGTGTATCTAGACTACTCGTCCCTTGGTTCTGCTCCGCTTTCGCTTTGGCGGCTTGTCTCTTTGCCTCGCTCTTCCTGATCAGACGCTTCTCCCACAACGAACGAGCAACAAAGGCGGTGAACCCCGCTAGAACTACAACAGAGATGATGATGATCCCCATGTAATTGGAGCTTGTTAGTTGCGCGGCTTTGCGGTAGTCGGTCCCAGCGGCTGAAGTAGAGCTCGGAGCGGGCGGCGCGGACTGATTTGTTGCGGATGCTTGAATTTGCCTTTGGCAATATGGTATCTCGGTTGGACAGTCGTCGGGTGAGCGAATGATAAACATGATGACCACGAGTCCTTGATTTTAAGTTGTGGTCTGGAGAAGGGCAGGCGATACCGAGGGACCTCGAAAGGTGCGAGGCACAAGTTTATAAAAGAATAGTGGCTGACATGGCGGCTAACGTTGGACACTTTGTATGTTGACGGCGGAGCCTCGTGTTCTGCTAGGCTGACTGGTTATGCTATTCAGCTTTTATTATTGCTTGATAAATTTACATCTGCCGACAAATAGTCTGCGCGAATATCTCTCGCTAAGTTTGCCACCATTCCTCAAGGGTCCAGTCGCTTAGGGTCCCTGGGGAATAGTGATGCTCGCCTGATGTTATTTAACTTCAGGAAAAGCATCAAGACTCGCTCCAAACCAATTCCTCCTCCGCCATGCGGTGGACAGCCCATGCGGAACGCGTCCACGTATGGCTTCAAAGTCTCCGGATCCACACCCTTGGTCTTCATGATTTCGGCCAAAAGGCCAGGTTCATGGATCCGCTGTGCACCCGAGAGAATCTCCTCGCCGCGCATGAAGAAGTCGTACGAGTTTGAGAGCGTCTAAAAGAAAGGTCGGAGTGTCTTCTGGTATATGTATAAATTCAACTCACTGGGTCCTCAGGGTCAGGCATGGTATAGAAAGGACGCAAGGCCATTGGGAATTTGTCAATGATGTAATAGTCAATATCGTATTTGGCTTTGATGATTCTTCCAAGACGTTTCTCATTCTCAGTGCTTTATAAGTACAGTTAGCTTTTTTCTCCGCGAATAAATCGGAACAACTCACTTAATATCATCCAAGGCCTCCCGGTCGACACCATCTGCGACAAGAATTTCAACTGCCTCTTTAAAGGTCATCTTGAGAGTGCCTTCGGGGCCTTCCCGCCATTTGAACTCTTCGGCAGGAAATTGCTTCCCAATAACATCGATTTCTTTCTTGTAGTTGTCCCGAAGGCCCCTGAAAATGCTCAAGAACAAACTGTCAAGCATCTCCATCACTTCGTGATAATGCTCTTCAATTGTCATCTCCAGATCAAGGCCGATGAACTCCGTAAGATGTCGGTGGGTGTTTGAGTCCTCTGCTCGAAAGACAGGTCCGATCTCGTAGACCCGCTCAAAGTCCGCCGCGATGGCCATCTGTTTGGCAAATTGCGGAGACTGCGCCAGGTATGCATCACCTGAAGTGTAGGGTGAGAATTAGATCGATGACCGGCGAGTGGCAGACACACCTTTGAAATAGTTGATCTTGAATACAGATGCACCTGATTCTGTGGCTGCTCCTTGGATTTTGGGACTGTGGATCTCCGTGAACCCCTCCTTGACTAAGTGCTCTCGGAAAAGTTCGCCAATGACGGCTTGCAGTTTGAATACGGCTTGGTTGGTTCCAGTCTGATCGGCTACATCTCAGCATGATCGATAACCGCACTGGAGACACCACAGACCCGCAAATCAAGCACACGGTTGTTCAGACGCGTGTCGAGGAGAACCTTGTTGAACTGTGCTTCGGAGCTCTGTATCTCTGTGTCGGCACGCGACGCATCGTCAAGAGAGAAAGGCAGCCGTGTGTCTGGAGCTGATATTAAATGAATCTGACCCAGAGGCTCGCTGGTTAGTCTTAATTAACACGTCGGATGCCAGAACTTGCTTGGTCAATATGAATCTCGACATCTCCCACCGTCGCACTCTTGATGATCTCTGGGGGTACTGTGATGGAGCCTTCTACAAGCACAACACTCTCGTCAGCCAGACCAGCTGTCCACTTCACCATCTGCTTGCTGATCTTCCCCTCGGCAACAGTGACGAGTGCTTGAACTGTCTCGGTGCGCTGACGCAGACTCAGGAAACACATCTTGTTGCCTTGGGCACGAGATGTCTGTATGCGCGCACGGATAAGAACTGATTGACCTTTCATGCCGGGTTTCAGAGAAGCGATTTGAGTGCGTGGCCTGTTAGGTCGTGATTGGGATTGTTGCAAGGGTAATTTGCCATAGAATTCGGTAGAGACATCCTGAAATTTATAAGCTTACAGTGATGAGTCTCAACGTAACTATTACACTTACCACCTCAGCATCGGCCTTGGCCTTTGCAGCCTCCGCCTGCTGCGCAGCTCTCTCTGCCTTCTTTCTCTCCTTCTCTGCCTCCTTGGCCGCTTTCTTTAGCTCGTTCTTGGATGGCCCTTTGGGCTCCGCTGAGGCAACTTGCTCTGATTGAGCAGAGACCGCTCCTGGAGCGGCTGTGGCATCAGCTGGCTGCGCGGGTGGTTGTGGTTCTGACATGAGAGTTGAATATGACTCAAAAAATCTGCCGAGACAATCTAATCTTGTAACCCCAATCTAGGGTTAATCTTTACGTCGGTGCTAATGCGGCATAGGCCATCCTTCCTCCGACTTGGTCCGTATCTTCAGGGCTCAAAATTTATAAAGCAACTCCCTAAACTCTCACTATCAACATAATTTCTCTGTTCTCATTTGCATCATGCTGGCTACCAACTTCGCACGCCGCGCACCTCGTGCTCTCCCGGTGAGGGCAACCGCCTCGCTTTCAACTTGGTCTTCTGTTCCTGCCGGCCCTCCCGATCCTATCCTTGGTACATTTTGCGTCTGAAACGCGGACATAGAAACATATTACTGAAACTTGAGCAGGTATCACCGAGGCCTTCAAGGCTGACAAGGATTCGCGCAAAATCAACCTCGGAGTCGGTGCCTACCGCGATGAGAATGGCAAGCCATATGTTCTCAGAGCTGTCAAAAAGGTGCGTGTGCTCGTCCTGCCAATAACTTTTTCATTGAATGTGTACCACGCGTCTTCCAGGCCGAGCAGATCTTGACTGCCGCTTCTCCTGATAAGGAGTACCTTCCTATCACGGGCTTGTCCGATTTCACCAAGCTTGCCGCGAAGCTCGCCTATGGAGCTGACAGCGCTCCTTTGAACAACGACGCGGTAAGTATGTAATATCTCGTATCAAACTTATTGGAACTGACTTGCTATCAGATCGCTATCACCCAATCTATTTCTGGAACAGGAGCTCTGCGCATCGGAGGCGCATTTCTCGCCAAACACTACCCTCATTCAAAAGTTATATACCTTCCCGTTCCCTCCTGGGGAAATCATACCCCCATCTTCAAAGACTCCGGCCTTGAAGTCCGTGGTTATCGATACTTTGACAAGAAGACTGTCGGCCTCGACTTCGCTGGTCTGAAAGAGGACTTGCAGGTGAGGTTTCGAAATCACGTGGAATTCTGCGTGTGCTAAATCTTTCCGCAGAACGCGCCCGAGGGTGCCATCGTCCTCCTACATGCCTGTGCCCACAATCCTACCGGTGTTGACCCCACACAAGCCCAATGGGCTCAGATTTCCGATATTGTCGCAGAGAAAAAGCTCTTCCCCTTCTTCGATATGGCCTACCAAGGTTTCGCGTCAGGCTCAACTTCGCGCGACGCGTTCGCCGTTCGCCACTTCGTCGAGCAGGGTCACCAGATCGCGCTTGCACAGTCTTTTGCGAAGAACATGGGATTGTACGGCGAGCGTGTTGGGGCTTTCTCTCTGACTGTCAAAGATGCCGAAGAGAAAAAGCGTGTTGACAGCCAATTGAAGATTGTCATCCGTCCCATGTACTCCAATCCACCCTTGCACGGTGCCCGCATTGCGGGTACCATTCTTGGCAGCCAGGATCTCAACGCAGAGTGGGAAGTTGAAGTCAAAGGCATGGCTGATCGGATTATCAGCATGCGTGACCAGCTCTACGGTCTGCTCACGCATGACCTCAAAACCCCCGGCGAGTGGGGTCACATCAAGAGCCAGATCGGCATGTTCTCGTATGTTCATTCTTCTGCAACTTAAGAAATATGCTGATAGCCCTTTGTAGATTCACCGGTCTCAAGCCCGAGCAATGCAAAACTTTGGCTGAGAAGGCGCATGTCTACATGACCATGGATGGTCGTATCTCTATGGCTGGATTGAACGGTAGCAACATCGAGTACTTTGCCCAGAGCGTAAACTCTGCTGTTAAGGGCGATCTCTGATCGGTTGTCTATCTGTTTTAAAATAGATCATAGATTTTATCGGAGGTGGCACGTGCTTTTGTTTGAATGTTTGCGCGTCGTGCTTGTGTATTCTTGCGCTCCTCACTCTCGTACCACGACATTGATGGCTTCAGCGTCACCGCACCTTTTGGAATCTCCGTTGCATTCACCTCAAGTTGTGCCAGGCGCGTGGCCAGACCGGTCTCTCACGCGGCCTCCAACACCAGAATCGCCCCAGCATTTGAACGAAGTTCTTTCATTTCATAAACGTCTTTCCCTTTCGTTCTCTTCGCCAAATGGTATGTCCACTCACTCGCCATTGCTTGGAATGAGCCGGTCGGGGTCGTCTACCGGTATCGTCTCCTTGGGTGTCCAGGTAAACCACCTGTCCGTGCAGTCCTGTACGCCTGGCCGGCTGACATTTGTTGCCAGCGAGAACCTCTCATATCCCTTGCCGCTCTTGCCGTGAGTCATATTTTATGATATACACCACGTATTTACGCGCATATATGCCCAGGATGAATCTTTTAGCTCGATGGACTCAGACCAGGAAGCCGTTTCGCCAACTCGCACAAATTGTTTCTCATCACGCCCATCCGGGGATACTTCCGTTTCTTCTGCTCCCTCAGAATCACAGCACGCATATTACTCTTCACCTGCTGTCGATCGTCACCGCCCAGCTTTCACGATACCGCCCAAGACTTTCAGTTCTCATGCGAGCCATCGACAGCTGCCACCTCGGCAAGAAATTTCTTTACCACACCTGACAGAAGCGGAATATTTGAACACTTCTACCTCAAGCAGGAGCTCTGATCTTGGCACTCAGTTGACATCGCCCTCTTCAAGTGTCTCTGCTTCACCAGGTCCGATCGTCTTCGCATCACCGCCCAGCAGCAATTTTCAGTTCCAAATGCGGTTCTCTTCCGCGGAAATACTGGCGCCAATGACCTCAGAAGAAGTGCCGATTGTGCCTTCCGACTCTTCTCTTTTGAACATGCCCGCTGACGTGCATGCGCCTAACATGCGTGCCCTAAGATTGCTTGATCGCACAAACACGGATTCTACCGTGCAAACAGCCTGGACTTCTCAATCTAACCGCGACGAGCTGCCTCTTTCCAGGACCGTTGTGCGTCCCAGAGTACCTTGGCGGGAATTCGCTCGTGAGCACTCAAAGGAACAGCCTACGCTCAGAGAGAATCAAGCCGAATCAAGCCGCAACTACAGCCGAGCCTCATCCGGGGCTTCGTACTCCTCTTCTCGTCGAGTCTTGTCCTCTATACTGACAACCGCGCCTCCTAGTCGGTCTCATACGCTTTCTCTGCCTTTGACCCGGCCAAGGCATCACCGGACGATGTCTTCCGGCAGCCAACTTGCTCCAATGAACTCTATGATCCGATCAAATTCCTCTCGTTCTTCCCCGCGGTTGGCTTCGCGTCGGTCTTTCCCATCCCGGCCACCTTCCCCCATGCAAGTATCAATGCCAGTGCCATCCAAGAGGCAGCGCACTCGCTCAAACTCGCTTTCATTGTTCAGACGAGTCTCTAACCGTTCTGGGGCTCGATTCTCCCGCTCAGACTACACTGGCGATATCAGCATCGATGCCGCTGATTATGCAGCTGCGCAATGTGAAGCGTTCGTCACTGAAGTCGAGCCCGTTAGCGTCCACGGACCAACCAGCACCGACATCTTGGTACAACAACTCTCCATTACAGCGGATGCCCCTAGGCAAACTACAACTACGATTACTGCAGGCGTTCAGCATGAGAAGGTTCATCGTTCAATACTGGGAATGCTGAAGAATGTAACAAGCAAATTACGAGGTATCATCCGTCGTTCGTCCGAATCTCGCAGCAGAGGGATGCAGGTGCAGGTCGAAGTGACCAATTCCGAAGAAATAACGGCAAGTAAAAGAATTTTCTCTTTCCTTTCAGCACTGACGAAACTTGGGTATCCAGGTACCAAGTACTGACCCTGGCTCAAAAGCACCATCAAAGCCCAGGAATAGGTTGAAGATATCTCGGCCTCGGCCTCGTTCGATGCTGCCTCACTTGTCTTCTGCTACGTTTCGTGACCCCGCTAGCTCGCTACTCCGACCCATAGTGCAGGATGATTCTCCCTCTGAGCCACAGCAGCCTCCACCTGAAGATATATTGCCTGAACAAACAGTAAGACCCAGGGAAAGAGAGAGATCAACATCGGAACAGTCTCATTCCGTGTTTTCTCATTTGTCAATGCCAGGCTATCCATTCTTGGGATCTCCCAGACTCACCCCCAGCGAGAGCTCTCCCCTCGCCTCCGCGCCGTTCTCCCCTCGCCCGATACCCTCTAGATCTGGTACGCACACCGCTAATGAACCAACTATGCGTGGAACTATCAGAAATGTCTCAAGAAGACTTGGTGCCACGACGCTTAGGCAGAGAAATTTTGTGAATTCACCGTCACCCCCTATGCTTTTTTCATACTCTGCGATGCCTGGAAATGCATTCATAGGAGAAGTCCCTTCGCCTACACCTCCCGTACTGGATACACCACCTGCCCATCCGACCTCAGCAACCCACAAAGACCAATGTAGCAGCAATGCAGACTCGAGGCATCGACCTACGTCAAGGATAGGGTCAAGCCCTAACGAAAGCCAGATATCTCCGACGCCAACTATTCCTGTTGAACCTAAGGCTCGGGCGAGAGACAAGAACGAAGAAATCGAATTGCGAACTTTTTCTTCTGTTCCCGCCACTGTCACACCATCTGGCTCGTCAATGCGTAACCCTGTCGCTGGCTCCAGTGGCGAAGGGCAGGATCCGGCTGATGCTTCATCATGCCCTACACGCAAGCCGAGTACTCGGTTTCCCTTTAATAGGATGACAAGCTTCTGGGGATGGGAAGGACCACACATGTTGGTATGAACCGGTGAGTGAATGGGTGCGCTTGCTTAGGCAGAGCTCTGGAAATGAAGTTTGACCAAACCTTGCATTTGATTTAGTCTTCTGCAATCTATTATCCTAACTCTTCCTGTCCTGCATCTTTGCTATAAAGCGTACATAATTCGTAATCTTTCCCTCGCATGAAGGCGCACCTCTGTATTATATGTCCCCCTTTTGACGAGAGCCAACCAGTACTGTGATTCCCATCATGGATCTGTCAGTATCATGCAGCCTGCGACTATATCAATCAGATGTCTAGATCGTCGTCTGGATCGTCGTCGTCAATGTCATCTGCAGAGTCCGGATCGTAAAGAATAGCAGCGGGTGCTGCTTGCCTCTCGACCGATTTCCCTATGGCTAGTCATCAGTAATGAGCATCATACATAAAGCGCAGCTGACCTTCATGAGCATAAGGCAAAGGGACCCGTGAACGAGATTGCTGCTGTGATTCGGTAAGGTTGAGGTTGAAAGAGACATTTTGAGTAGGATCTGGGGGGGCCTGAAGAAAGATAGCAATGACATTGGTTTTGAGATAACTGAATGACCAACCTCTTCGACCACAGATTTCCTGTGCCAGATGCTCTTCAAACTATCCATTGCGCTCAGCTCGCAGGGGCCGCCTTTAGCATCAGCCCAGCCTTCCATCACCCTCTCAACTGCTCTTCGCCTCCCCTCTCCTCCGGCTCGCACTATGATCTCCACCACGAGCTCTCCTTTTACCGTGCCACCGCCACCATCGCCATTCGGCCCAAAGACAAGCTTATCGCTCTCATATGCACGTTCACTAAATGGTATGAAAACACCCCAATACTTCTCTGGGGTTGACAGAGGGGGCGGTGGGGTGAGATACGCGGATGCGAGGTGCGTAAGGAGTATCGGGGGGTGGCAGAGTACATGCGTGATCGATTTGGAGAATGAAGTGGAAGAGAGCATGGGAGCGAGATCTGAAGGTGGTAGCAAATGTAAAATTAACGTTGATGGATCTGTGCGATAGGCTTTAGATCTTACGAAGGGAAAGGACGAGAAACATACATACTGGGCCTGGCGCGTATGATGACCATCAATGCGTGCAAAAATTGATATGTCTGAGATAAAGATCCTAGATCCGAGGCAAGCGTATCAACAGAGTCTATGATGATGTTCAACGGGCCAGCAGGTGCTAAAGAATTACTATCAGCTTCATGGAAATCATCGGGCTGCAAATACTATTCACCAAATTTAGCAGCCTCCAAAATGGCCTTTCGAGGATCTTCCCAGCCATCCACATATCCAGGTATACTGCTAGTGTAGTCTAGGACATCAATCCTATCTGATTTACCCTCGCAAAAACTCGCTGGCGAGTAAAGGAAACATATAAGCATGGTAAACGCGCGTTTAGATCCTGGTTGGCGATTGACAAGTCTGCGAAGTATAGGGATACATGTTTGAGCGATGGATGATTGGAGAAGAATGTAGGGCGAGTGAGGACGTTGTGCATCGGCAAATATTGACGGGAGGAGCAAAGTCATTTTTATCGCCAACTACCTGTCGATTACCGTTATTATCTGTAGTTGCCCGGGCCGGTCCGCCCGTTACAAGACCCCCCTCCTCTCTTCCATCACCTTCAAGTCTCATGAGTACTATGATTGCTTCTACACACATCCACGGGTTGGAGACTTATCCCGCGATGGATCCCGAGACTCCGAATCTGGCGTGTCAGGTTCATCTGAATGAAGACGGGTCTAGGAACGACGTGACTCCGAAGAAATCCCTCCTCGATTCAGTTCACATCTTCCAGCCTGTCCAATGCGAGTTGTAATATTTGCAAGATGCGCCGGATCAGCATGTAGATCTATCAACTTTACTAGTTGGATAAGAGCTTCGACACGCTGCTTCCCGCTGATCCGCTGGTTGGTAAATCGAACGTGAGCGTATTCACAAATTCCCATCCCCAATGAGGTGGCTTTTTTCCCAAGCCGACTCCAAGCGTTACTTGCAGCTTTGTCAACAGCTGAGATGGGTCGGACACCGTCACATTTCCGGTGCTGTACTGATAGATAATGGCAGAGTTGCCATTTGACGCGATGGTTACTGGCGCGTCGAGCTGAGATTTGCCCGGGATTGTGACAGTTCCTCCCAAGGGATCCCAAAACACAACCATCGCGATGGCACTGCTATCATCGATGATGGCAGAAATGTGCGCGTCATTGCATATTGTGCGCAATTGCGACCGGGTCTTCTTATCCTCGAATGCCTGGTAGGATGAAGTCGCAGGGTACACAGAATAGGCGATGGGCGCCGAAATGGGGGAATGTATGAGGTATGCCACAAAGAGGTCAACGGTGATGTTCGGTTGGTTTGAAATGCCTATCGTTTGCCAGCTGCCAGATTTCTCACCAATCTCCACGGACAGCCCCGAGGCTCCCACCAGGGTTGGCTCAAATGAATATCCAACATCCCCGTGCCATAGCGAGCTCGCCGACGTGAAGTTGCATGAGCTGTCTAATATGCTCCCATCGGCATAGACGGCTCCAACATGGCGCTTCTGATCAAGGACGGAGTACAGAGGCGCGCCGGTAGTCGAGTTCAGAGCCGCGACCATGACGAACTGGACATCGTTTTCGAGGAAGAACCATGTTTTCTGCCAGCTGAGCGATCCTGTGTAAGGGTTGGTGTACCGCATGACTGCGGTGCCAACTTGGCCATTGCTGACGCCGCCAACGAATGCCTCTACCCCTGTCCAGTTGGCGGTGGCGCAGTTGAGCGGTGTGGCCGCATAATCCGTCGTGATGCCCGAAATGAGATTCCAGTCCCAGGCCGCAGCTGTGTCCTCGTACTCATCGCCTTGTAGGTATGTGTAGACGGTTCCATCAGATAAATGGAATCCGAAAGGCTAAGAAGTTGCAGATTAGCGCAGGAAACAGAATGGTTGTAGAGTACTTGACGTACGTTTTGGGAGTTCGTACATTCTGTGTTCTGAGTCCTTGTCGAGAACATCTTAACAGTGGTGATGTATCCTGGGCCGCGGTGAACCTAACACGAGCTTGAGTCGGAGAAAGCTCATCGTTACTCTCTGTGCACGCACCATGTAATCATTGTCATAGAACATTCGATTACCTGCAAGAGCTCCGCTGTTCGCATCGCTGCTGTTGGCGTTCAAGGAATTCACGACTTCCAGCAAAGGATCTGATTGCCATTGTTCTGCTAGCTCCTGCAGCTCACTGACATTGAACTTGATGGAGGCTGTTGCTCTAGAGAATTTAAATGAGTGAGATCGACAGTCGTGATGGCATGATTGCTTACTGATTATCAGCCACCGGGAAAGAGATAAATCGACCGAGGACACTCTAAATTGGATTACTAGCCTGGAAAAATCACATTAAAATAGTGCTCACGAAGTCCCAGTGTAAGATGTCGGTGATGACATTTCGGTATATCATCCAGAGATCACCCTCGACAAGGGTCTCCAGAGCTTGCTTGGAGGTTTCGTTGGCTATGAACTGTGTGCCGCCCGCTTCCGTTTCTAGATCCATAGCATCGTTAAGGCTATGATGGTCATCAGTAGGGAACAACCTGCAATGGGGGAATGTACGAACTAGTCTTTCCCATAATTACCGTTATACAGAATGCCGTCATGCTGCCCAAAGCTACCATCGGGGCGGATACCATCAGCCGAGACATCTTGTTGAATGACAACCTCCGCATGTACTCTCGCATAGGCATCTATGACGAGAGAGAGGTTCGAGGCGCGTAGGCCCTGGTCGAGGCCGATTTTGGCCACGTCCAAAGTATTTGAACCCGTGAGATATCCGATACCATTGATGAAGTGGCCAAATGTCCCATATGCGCGCAGAATCATGCGGCTGCATCCAGCTACTTCTGAGGGTAGCAGAGTAGAATTAAGCATGAGGCATGTTTGGCCCACGTATCCTGGGATACTGATAACCTGAAATACACAGTCAGCACGAGAGCAGTGATTCACTTAGCATAAACTCACATTGGAGAACCAGTTAGTGTTCCAGAGACCAGGGGTCCCACAAGGACAGCCAGGCAAACTGCCAGAGTCCAGACATGCAGGGTTTGTGAAGTCGTTGCTGAACCAATAGCCCATCGCCAAAGAAATCGCATTGCGCAGAGTCTCATTGCCCACGAAACTAGCACTCTGAGTGAGACCTCCATGCCACGCAGCAGTCATGTAAGCTAAGAAGTAAAATGTTGAACGGGCTGTTTATTTTTAAAAAGGAAGACATACTGATGCGAAGCCAGTGGTTCTGAGCTGGCCAATTGGCCCTCTGCGCCGTGCAGCCGGACGTGTAATCAATTTCAGATGCGGGCCACGTTCCATCTGAGCCTAGAGTCGAAAGCCTGAACACAGTATCGGCCGCATAATCAAGATAATCTATAGCTAAAAACTCACCAAGCTGGGATGTCAGCCGGGACGGAAAGCGCGCTGAATATGTTGGTAATGCGTCTCTGCGATATGATATCTAGGTCATGTATATCTCCTGGACTCAGGGTTTGTGTAACCGGCGTGGACGGAGATGGTGCACTTGAAGAAGAAAGTGTCGAGCTCGTCGAGCCGGAAGACGGTGATGCCGTCACTGCCGTTTTGGAAGCACCAGTAACAGTCGATGATGAGACTTGCATGCTCACCGGCGAGCTCTGGCTTGTGGGAACTGCAGAGCTAGTATTCAAATCTGGGGCTGTCGAGGCAGGTTGATTGGGTGTCAAAGTTGGAGCTGAGCTGGTAGCATTTGAGCCCTGTAAGCGTAGGTATCTGTGGTGGTGACTGAGACCTCGGATGGAATGATCGGCGAGACACAGGCAAGCAAATAAAAGAACGTAGAAGAAAAGAGCGTGGGCGACCTGGCGGACGCGAGCCATGATCACGGCAGAGTTTTCGACGGTAGTGTCGCGACCACGGACTGGGGAGGGCGGAAGAGTGGATGCCTTCTCATCTTGGCTGATCATATATAGCTTCATAAAAAGAATCAAGCCGAGTGTCACTGTGTCAGTGATGTGTGCTTCTTTGCTGGAATGATGGACCAGGGCCAGCCCAAGTGGATCGGGTATGCTAGCTAAATGAGTGCCATTTACGTTTCGCCAAGACCGTGCGCTGGCAATGGCACCCACTTGTGGGTCATCGAGCTGCCAGAGTAGTATCGTCAGGTGTGAAGAAAAGAACAGAGGAGATTCTGTGCAGCGCGGGAAGAAGTGAGCGTGAGCGTCAAACGAATCACGATTCCCATAGCATAAGTTAGGGGTCTGGGCCGAAACCCCTATATTTGGTCTCTCGGTCCGGACCAGCCCGGACCTATAAGCCTGTCAGAGAGCGCCTAGCCCTATAGTAAGCGCCTATCATGCGTGTTCCATCCTTCGCGAAGAACTGACTCGACTGGTCTATACATCATTGCCTGTTGTCGCGTGCACCATGCGGAGAGGATCCTAGAGATATCTTTGTATACTAAGTAATAGTGTCCAATGATCGGGGAATGAGCCCGCGTGTAACTCCCCAAGCTTCCCCAAGAAACCCCACCCCGATTCAGTCCAGGGCTTCCAGACTTCCCGATGCAGATTGCACTATATGCAAGATGCGCAAGATCAGGACAAAGACCTATCGAGGTACTAGTTGGACAAGAGCTGTGACACGCTACTGCCCGCCGATCCGCTGGTTGGTAAGTCGAAAGCAAGCGTATGCACAACCCCCCACCCCCAGTGAGGCGGCTTCTTTCCCATGCCCACTTCCAGCGTCACTTGTAGGCCTGTCAACGACTGAGAGGGGTCGGACACCGTCACGTTCCCAGTATCATACTGGTAGATGATGGCAGAATTGTTACTGGACGTGATGGATACGGCCGCGTCATGCGATTTTTTGCCAGGGATTGTAACAGTTCCTCCAACGGGATCCCAGAACACAACCATCGCGGTGGAATGGTTGTCGTCGATGATGGCAGATATGTGCGCGTTGTTGCATATCGTGCGTATTTTCGACCGGCGCCTCTTATGCTTGAATGCTCGGTAGGAAAGAGTTGCAGGGTAAACGGAGTAGGCGATGGGCGCTCGAAGGGCAGAATGTACGATGTATGCCGTGAAGAGGTCGACGGTGATGTTCGGTTGAGTGGATACGCCTATCGTCTGCCAGCTGCCAGATTTCTCACCAATCTCCACGGACAGCCCCGAGGCTCCCACCAGAGTTGGCTCGAACGAATATCCAACACCCGCGTGCCACAGCATATTTGCCATTGTGAAGTTGCGTGAATCATCCACCTTGCTCCCGTCGACGTAGACTGCTCCAACATGGCGCTTCTGATCGAGAATAGAGTACAAAGGCGCAGTAGTAGTTGAGTTTATATTCGCCACCATGACGAACTGGACATCGTTTTCGAGGAAGAACCACGTTTTCTGCCAGCTGAGCGATCCTGTGTAAGGGTTGGTGTACCGCATGGCTGCGATGCCGACTTGGTCATCGCTGACACCGCCAACGAATGATTCTACTCCGATCCACCTAGCTTTGGTGCAGTTGAGGGGGGTGGCAGCATAATCCGTCGTCGTGCCCGAAATGAGATTCCAGTCCCAGGCCGCAGCTATGTCCTCGTACTCATCGCCTTGGAGGTGCGTATAGACGGTACCATCGGACAGATGGAATCCAAAGGGCTAAGAGGTTGCAGATAAGCGCAAGAAACAAAACAGATATAGAGGGACGTGCATTTTCCAAGTTTGTACATTCCGTGTTCTTGGTTCTTGTAGAGAACATTTTGACTGTGGTGACGTATCCTGGACCGCGATGAACCTAACGCGAGTTCGAGTCGGAGAACGCATGACATTACTCTCTGATGCACACACCATGTAATCATTGTCATAGAACATTCGGTTTCCTACAAGATCTCCGCTGTTCGCACTGCTACTGTTGGTTTTCAGGGTGTTGACGAATTCTAACAGAAGGTCTGATTGCCATTGCTCTGCAAGCTGCTGTAGTTCATTGATATTGAAATTGATGGAGCCTGTTGCTCTGAAAAAACTGAATAAGTAAAAAAACAACAGTCATAGCAGTGTGTTTGCTTACTGGTGATCAGCTACCGGAAAAGATATGAAACGACCGAGAACACTCTGCATTGGATGATTAGCTCAAAAACGCCCAGGTTTCCATCTTCAAGTGCAGTGCTTACAAAGTCCCAGTGCAAGACTCCTGTGATGATATTTCGGTACATCATCCAAAGATTACCTCCGAGAAGGGTTTCCAGCGCTTGCTGAGAACTTTCACCAGCTCCGAACTGCGTTCCAATCGCTTCCGTTTCTAGATCCAATTCGTCGTTGAGGCTATGGGGGTCATTAGTAGAGAAGCCTGCAACGGGGAATTCACGCACTAAGTTTTCCCATAATTACCGTTGTATAGAATCCCATTATGTTGCCCAAAGCTACCATCGGGGCGGATTCCATCAGCCGAGACGCCCTGATGAATGACCACTTCCGCGTGCACCCTCGCATAGGCATTTGTGACAAGAGAGATGTTCGAGGCGCGTAGGCCCTGGTCGAGGCCGATTTTGGCCACGTCCAAGGTGTTTGCACCCGTGAGAAACCCGATACCCCTGATGAAGTTACCGAATGTTCCATATGCACGCAGAATCATGCGGCTGCATCCATCCACTTCTGAGGGTAAAAGAGTGAAATTGAGCAAGAGACATGTTTGGCCCACGTATCCCGGAATCAAAATAACCTTAGATACACGGTGAGCACCAGAACAACGATCTGATTATGCACTAACTTACGTTCGAGTACCAATTCGTGTTCCAGAGGCCAGGGGTATCGCAAGGACAGCTAGAGGAACCGCCAAAGTCCAGACATGCGGGGTCTGTGAAGTCGTTGCTGAACCAATAGCCCATCGCCAAAGAAATCGCGTTGCGCAGTGTCTCATTGCCTGCAAAGCCGGTATTCCCGGGGAGATCTCCGTACCACGCAGCAGCCATAGCAGCTTTAAATGGGACGTTAAATAAACGCAGTGTTTGGATTCGAAAGGAGACATACTGATACGAATCCAGTGAGTCTGAGCTGGCCAATTTGCCCTCCGCGCCTTGCAGCCGGCCGTGTAATCGACCTCAGATGCAGGCCACGTCCCATTTTCTCCCAGGGTGGAGAGCCTGAGCTGGGTCAGCTACATAATCAATAAAGTTCATGAATAATTACCCACCAAGCCGAAATGTTAGCTGTGGTGGAGACTGCATTGATTATGTTGGTGATACGTCTCTGTGCTATGACGTCCAAGTCGTGTATATCTCCTGAAATAAGGGTCGGTTTAGTAAAAATGGATTGAGAATATGCATTCGGAGAGGCCAGTAATGAGCTTGTTGAGCTAGATGATGATGCAGCCGTGACTGTTGTGGAGGAAGCATCAGAGACAGTCGATGATGAGGATGCTATGGCGCTCGCGACTTCCATGCTCACGAGCGAGCACTGGCTTGTAGCACCTGCAGAGCTGGTACTCGAAGACATTGCTTGTGTACACGGTTGACTGGATGCCAAAATCATAGCTGAACTGGTGGCATTTGAACTGTGCAAATGTGGGTATTTGTGATGACGATAGAGTCCTCGAATAGCATGATCGGCGAGACACAATGAAGTAAATAAGAGAGCGTGAATAAAAAGAGTGTGGGCGACCTTGCTGATGCGAGCAACAGTAGAGTTTTCTGGGACAGTAATGTCGCAACCGCAGGGGAGGACTGAAGGGGCTGCCTTCGCATCTTGGCCGATGAAACATAGCTTCATCAAAGGAATCGAGCCCGTTTGTCGGTGATGTGCTTATTTGCTGGAATGATGTACGAAGGCAAGCTCAAGCGGATGAGTGCGGGTAATTAAGACTCTTGACGTTCGACCAAGACCGTGGCGCTAGCACTCCCTTATAAAAAGGTCATCAAATGTCCAGACAGAGACAGGTCGAATAGGCTTGGTTCTAAATATCTCCGAGGTGCAAACAGAGGTGGTTCCAGCGCGGAGAGAGATAAACAGGCAAGTCGAGTGTCAAACGACTTGCGAGGACTCGCGATTCCCATGACATTTTTGCCTATATTTAGTCTCTCGGCCCGGGCTCATATAGCGCTCGTAGTCTCTCAGCCAGGAACCAGCTGCAGGACTAATTTTCTATGCTTGTTCAGTCTCTGAAATGGGCGCTCGCATTCGATGAATGTTGCAAAGTCCCAATGTTTGTTTGAGTGCGCGTGCGACGAGTGTCCGTATTACAATCATCTAGTGACGACAAAGTATTGTAGTATGCAAGATTGGAATGTCCAAATGAACCAGAAAACAAATGATATCTTTCGCGGTGAAGGACTATTTCGGCATGTCTATACGCCCTTGCCAGCTGTTGCGTGGACGTTGATCTTCGCGAGAGACGCGATGAGAGGAATAGCATAGAACGCGTAGGCAACCCACACCACTGAACAGGCAGCCCAGTTAGCGCGCACGTTGACAGAGTATTTGTTATATACGCACTGACGAAGCCGTTACCAGCAGAAGCAATGAGCTTGGGGCCTGAGCTGCCTTGGGCGATGATGGCGTTGTTGAAGTCATCAATCGCCTTTGCGAACCACATGCGCACGATGAGGAACGCAGTGAGACCGACCATGAACCCGAAGACGCCGATCCAGGCGGTCACTTGGTGCACCATGGACGAGTCGAGCTTCTCGGCGAACTTGCCGCTCATGAGGTGGCGGAAAGAGACGAGGATGAACATCACCATGAACAGGAAGGAAAACGAGATCGCCACGGAGATGAAGGTAGGCGCAGTCGAAGGGGGTGCGGAGAGGATATCGCCGGAGACGGATCCTGGGAGCACCGATGTGTCTGCACACTGTGTCAGGGATGAAGACGCGTCCAAGAATTGAACGACTGACCGTATACGGGGGAAATCGACGTTGTGGTGCACTTTACTGGATCGGCGTTCCTTGCGCGGGAGCAGGAGCCTGTTGAAAGAGTCAGAAAGATCAA